>BDDA01000474.1:48230-66716 GCA_001662385.1 Chlamydomonas asymmetrica | reverse complement strand
GGGGGGGGGGGGGGGGGGGTGGGGGGCTGTTGTTGGAGTTCTGGACATATGGCTTGCACACTATTCAGTTGCTGCGCATGTGTGTGTGTGTGTCCAGGTCGGCGGTGTGTTTGGTCGTCCGGGTGAGGGCCTGCTGCAGCAGGGTGGCATGGGCAGCCTGGGTGGGCTGTGGGGTGGCCTGCAGGGCTTCAGGCCGCAGGTGCCGCTGATGGACCCCAACGGACTCTCAGCGCCGCCGCCGCCGCCTAGCATGCGCCCGCCACTCGTGGACAGCCTATCAGGCGGCCAGATGGGTGGCTCGTTTGGTGCAGCAGCGCCGCCACCGTCTTCGTCTCAGCAGCACCAGTTGCAGCAGCACCAACAGCACCAACAGCAACAGCAGCAGATTGAGGAGCAACAGCGCCGGCAGCAGCAGCAGCAGCAGCAGCAGCAACAGCAGCAGCAGCTCTACGAGCAGCAACAGCAGCAGCAGCATCTTTATGAGCAGCAACAGCACCAAGCAGCCTTGGCTGCCCAGCAGCAGCAGCAGCAGCCCAGTGCTTGGAGTGCTCCTCAGGCTTTGCCTACGGCACGATCGCTGGCAGACATTCAGCGTGAGCAGGCAGAGGAGGCTGCACGCAGGGCGGCCGTGGCTCACCAGCAGCAGCAGCAGGCGCAGCAGCAGCAGCAGCAGCATGAGCAGGTGGTGATGCAGAGCAGTGCAGATACCACCACGGCTGCTGCATCTCAGCAGCAGCGGGCAGGCGGCATCAGCGGGCTGCCCCCAACACTGCAGCAGATTTTTGCAAGTGCGGCAGGGCGGGGTGCGTCCACGGTGCCACCGCAGGCGCCCCTCGTGCAGCCGCTAGCACAGGCGCAAGCCGTGGCGCAGCAGCAGGCGCAGGCGGAGAGTGACACGCAGCAGCAGCAGCAGCAGGCTGTCGGGGCCAACGGGCGCAAGGCTAACAAGCAGGTGGTGAAGGAGGTCAGCAGTGGCAACTTGGCGCAGCAGGCAGCGGTGGATGCGGCTGCTGCCGCCGCAGCTGCGGTCCAGCAGCAGCAGCAGCAGCAGGCCTCCCAGGCGGATGAGCCGCCCAGGCCCGCGGTGGAAGTCAAGATGGCGCCTTGGGCAGGCATCACCGCCAAGCCCCCCAGCTCAGGCCTGTCCCTCAAGGAGATCCAGGAGGAGGAGGCGGCCCGGGCGGCGCGCGCAGCAGCCGCTGCACAGCTGGAGGGCGGCGCGGCGCCAGCGGCAGGAGCTGCAGCGCCCGCTGCCAACTCGCCCTGGGCCAAGATTGCGGCGGCGGCGGCGGCGAGCGGCGGTAGCGCTGCTGGCCCCCCAGGCTGGCCTCGCCCCGCTGGCGCCGCCACCGCCGTGCCCATGGTAGCCCCGCCGCTGCCAGCTGGTGCTAGGCCGCTAAGCGCCATCATGGCAGAGGAGGCTGCCAGGAAGCCGGCGGGGCTGGGTGGCGCAGCGCCAGCAGTCGCTGCACCACCACCGCCGCCGCCGGTGGGCACCGGCCCTGGCCCTCGCGGCTCCACGCTGGCGGAGGTGTTTGAGCGCAAGATGGCGCCGCCGCAGCCAGTGAATGCAGCCACAGGCAAGCCCGCATGGGGCGGCGCCGCCACCGGCGGGAAGACCGGCGTGGTGTCCCTGCGCGAGGTGATGTCGTTTGAGGAGAGCGCTGCTGACCTGGAGGGAGGCAACGTGGACGAGGACATCAGCGATCTGCTGCTGCTGCACAGCAACAGGCAGGGCAGTGGTGTGCTGCCCGCAACAGCGGGCTCGTCACTGGCGTCTGCACAGTCCTGGGCTGCTGCGCCTGCGCCGCCCGCGGCAGCGGTGCCGTCGCTGCGTGAGATTGAGGAGGAAGAGAGGCAGCGTCAGCAGGCGGCGGCGGGGGCAAGAGCTCAGCAGCAGGCAGCAGCGGCAGCGGCGGCGGCGGCAGCGGCCCGCGCACAGGCTGCTGCTGCTGCGCAGGCAGCGGCGCAACCGTCCAACGATGATGACATGATCTGGGACTACGGCGGCAGCCGCACAGGCGGCAACAACGGCGCTGTGTCGGTCACACCTGCGCCCCCACCGCCGCCCAAGCCGGCCGCTGCACCCGTCCAGCAAGCAGCCAAGGGCACGATGGCGGCTGCGCTTTCAGCAGCAGCTGCAAAGGCAGGTGCCGGTGGTGGTGCTGGTGCAGGCGCAAAGGCCACCGCCCCAGCGAGCGGCTGGGCGGCCGCGGTGCGACCCGCAGGCGGTAACGCCGCCGCCACCTCTAAGCCTGCAGCCTCCACCGCGACCGCTGGCACCATCAAGGTGGTCAAGCCTGCCCACGCCGTGGCTGCCATGCCCTCCACGTCCGCCGCGTACGATGACGCCGGCGCCGTGTCCTCCTCCTCCTCCAGTGCCACCAGCGCCGCCGTGGCTGCGCTGGGCGGTGATGGCGGGTCGCCCATCACCGGGGAGTTCCGCGACTGGTGCCGCGCACGTATGCGCGAGTTTAACGGCAACGATGACATATCGCTGTGCGAGTTCCTGTACGGCATCACCAGCCGCAGTGAGGTGGCGGAGTACTGCCAGGTGAGTGTTGCGGTGTGAGGCAGAGGCCCAGGGCCACGGGGGTGGGAAGCGCATGGGCGCAAGGCTTGAGAGTGTCAAAACTGACTGCATGCTTGAACGCCTGGGCTCAGGCCTTGCGTTGGCGGCAGCTGCTGCAGCGCTCGTGGGCCAGCTTGTGTACTTCAGCTGGTGTACTTCAGCTCGTGGGCCAGCTTGTGTACTTCAGCTGGTGTACTTCTGACCTGCCAGTGCGCATGTAAGGCAGTTGATGCTTTGTGTGGTCTGTGCGGCCCAAATTCTAAGCGTTGGCTTATGAGAAACGCTACACATGCGCAATTTCTGATGCCTTCTCATGCAGTATCGTGCACTGGCATTCCACATGCGGGCATAAATAGTGTTATTCTCCAAAGCGTTGGCATGTGTTGCATGCACCTATGGTCATCGACACCAAATATGCGCACATGCACAGTGCAGTGGTGGTTGGCCAGACCACAGGCAGGCGTCGGTTTTGCGTGTGTCTTGACAGTTAGACCGATTAGCAACCATAGGCGTGGGTGTGTGGCTTCCGCGTGGCAGTTGATGATTTGTTGGTCTGTGCGGCCCAAATTCCAAGCCACACCGGCTCATGAGAAGAGCGATACAAGCGCAACTTCTGATGCCACGTACACACCAATAGCCTGGTCTGCACACCCACACCATAGCATTTGCCTGGGGCTTTTGGCATGCCATGCTGCCTGGGCGTGTGAGGACAACTGCTGATGTGTTGCCTCTGCATGCTCCCTACTGCGTCCACTATGCATCGCTTGCTTGCCTGCAGGTATACTTGACGGGCAAGCCGGGCGTGTCTACGTTTGTGGCGGAGTTCCTCAAGCGCAAGGACGCAGAGACTGCACGCAAGGGCAAGAAGGCCGGTGCTGGTGCTCCCGGCAAGGCAGCTGCACCCAAGCCCGCAGAGTGGCAGAAGACAGGAGGGCAGGCTGCTGGTGGCAAGGCGGGCGGGAAGGGTGCGGCAGGTGGCAAGGGAGGTGCTGTGAAGAAGGTCGGGGGTATCACAGCGTCAATTCCTGGCTTCAGCCTTCTTGGTGACGCATAGGCGTGTGCGGGCACATGGCTTATGCGGGCACACTGTTGCGCTATGACCAGGCATGGTTGCTCTTGCTGCACAGGGCGTGCCGGGTTAAGTGCCACCGTGACACTTTGGCGCGGGCTGGCTGGTCTTTAATCTTGTTTAATTGAAATCAACACACCCTGTTGAACAATCACTGAGTAATCATTGCGCACCCCTCCATGCGCGTGTGTCTGCTGCGTGCGGCTTGTCCAATTTACACGTGTGTCAGAGCTTGTTGAGCACATTCCAGTTTATTGATTGAAGCGTGGAGAAGGCAGACGAAGACAGGCAAGGCGCACCCGGCCTGGCAAAGTAACTAAGTGCAGCCATGGGCTAAAGAACTGGCAAACCAACCTTGGCACAGCATATACGGTATGAGCCGACAATCAGCTGCAGCAACATAAGACAAGACAAGGCTTGTGAAGTTGGATGAGTGAGCCAGAGAGATGAGTGTACTGGGTGAACTACTTGGCGGAGGTCATTGCCTGTGCACAGCCTCTGATGCATAGAGCTTTCCCCGAGGAAAATGTTCACACAGTAATATTATACAGTGGGCTGTGATTGGTGTAGGAGCAAAGGGCGTTGGCTTCACACAGTGTTGTAGTCGCACGACGTAAGAACCCATGCAGCCTCGCCCGCAGCAAGATTGTTCTTGCCCTGCAGCCACGGCCTGCTCCACATAGCCACCTGCACAGCGGCAAGCGTTTTAAACACTGAGTGAGTGTACCCGAGCCCAGACCATGTACCTCCCAGCGTTCCCGCACAAACCCGCACATGATTGCCGTACCTGCACTGGGTACTCTGCACCAGAGCCATCAGTGAGAACCATGTCAATGTAGTACTTGGTGCCAGCAACGACCTGAAAAGAGCAGAAATGAATCAATGGTATGAATGGTATACAGTCAGACAGGGTGAGTGGTTGGGAAATGCATTGACAGCGCCAAGGCCAAAACTTATATTGAAGGCGAATTGGGGGTAGCAGCACAATGTAAGTGTCGTCACGCCTCTGGGGAGGAGTAGATTTGGGCCAGATTCTTGACTATGTGCACACGAATGCAGACGACATGCATTAGCAACACCCCCAGGGCCCCAGGTGAGCCAGCGTCACCCCAGGGAAGGCAGTTTAGTCCTAGTCGGTATATCCTAGACCTTGTCTGGTGGAACGGCCACAAGGGGGCGAAGGCACACGTTTTCGGCACCAGAGCTTTCACGCGGTACACCGCAACCACCTGGCCACCACTGGTGTAGCAGGCGCTCACCTGTGTTTTAACGCTGTTGATGTGCTTGACGGAAAACAGGCCGTTCCTGGCGCTCTGCAGAGACTGGCAGTGACCATTGCCCGCGGAGAGCATTTGGGCAGCAACCTGCGACGCTTCCTTGGCCTGCTCCGTCACCTGCGACTCGTGCACCCCGCCAAGTATCTGGCTATGGGCCAGGCCAGCCATCGCGCAGACGGCGAACGCGACGAGGAGGGCCGATACGCGGCTAGTCATTTCCAATTTCAGTGGGGGAACCTGGAGACACTGAAACGAAGGTAAACCTGGAACCGTAAACTTGCGCAAATGTGTTGAACTGCGCCTTTTGACTGATAGACAGGTGAAACAAGTTGCAGAATGATGAACCGGGAAACCAACATACTCAGGATTGTCCGAGCATCCCACTTCGCATGCATGGAGGCATTGCTCGTGGAGTCGTGGAACATGAGAGGTGTGTCCGCAGTTGTGCCATTGCTGTCAAGTGTGGGTACACTGTCCTGGCCTCAGCTGCATGCTGTCACCAGAATACCCCTGTTCCCGAGGCACCTGCTCCATAAGCAGGACAACGTGCAACATGCACAATTCAGCAGCTTCAACGGGGAACCGGACGGTCTGCTGTGCCTCAAGGCATATGTTGCATGCGCGCCTTGGCATGCCTGAGTCGCAAGGTACTGACGGCTGATACTCACGTGCCTTCACCCGCTTCCCCCACTGCCCCCCGACCTGTCGTTCCTCGCCGCCGCCTCTACTCCACCAGCATGCCGCATACCTGGAAATGCTGCCTTGGCTGGCCGTTCCTTGCCTCGATGACAATCTCATGCTCTCCTGCATCTTCAATGTCCACATGTTCCATTCCATGCATGCAACGAGTCCCATGCATTCCATGGCCCCACCACACTACCTATGCGCGACAGCCTCTCAGCCCTCCGCCTAGTCGTTCAGTACTTTCTTCTGACTAACAGTGTGTGGTCGTGACACACTTCGCAACTTTTTACCTTGCTTCTGCGTGGCCCCTTTGCGGCACCCTTGTTGCTCAGCACACGGTTTCAAGCGACAAACGCTGAGAAATCAGGACACGGCTTGAAGGGGAAGCCTGCCATTATATTTTACCAAACGTTTGGTAGGTGTTTGACACAGCTCGTGGACGCAAGCCAGGGTGAGGGTTGTTTGTGCAGCAGCGGTTGAAAACCTTGCAAACAATGGCTGAGGAGAAGAAGGCCTGGCGTGCACTGGAGGAGATAGAGGTAAGTTTGCAGCTTGGAATTTTGAGTTGTCTGTCTATATTGCCGCATACGTAGAACTGCCGCTGTCAGGCGACAACACTCCAGATGCAAGTGACAGCAGCGTGTGCACGGGGTAGCGCTGTCGCCCGCAAAGGAAAGGGCTGCTACTGTGGGAAGTCACTAGCACGATGATAAGCGAAACATGTCTGCCCGCAAAGCGTGTTTGGGGGACGGTCACATATCTATGCATCACACCCTTGGCTACTGTCTAAGCAAGAGCGACCTGTGGGGTCTGCCTTTGGCCGCAGGTGAAAGCATCACAGGTGGAGGCCAGCAAATCAAAGGAGCTAGAGCGACTTATAGAACAGCATCTACGAGAGCGACAGGCCCTTGTGACTCGCAGGTGGGTGCTGAAGTGCGCTTCATCGGCAGAGCACAATCAACACCTTTGCCTGCCTTTGCCCTATAAAGGAACCGTGTGCAAGCAGTGTAGGCAGTGGAAGCTGATAGTCGAAACCGATGTGCAAGCCCATCCAAAGCACTCCAGCCAGGAAATGTCTGCCAACCTTAATGGCAACGGGTACTCTGTGCGACGACCAGTTTGCGTTTGCTGGTGGGGCCTGGCGCTCGGGGCGCCCGTGTTGTTACGCCTGTCCTGAGGCAATATGGTCAGGTCTGGCCTCAAGGCATGGAGCTGCTATGGATCATGCATTAAGGGATCATGCATTAAGGCGCAGAATGCGTGGCAACCAAGTTGCCGCTGCGTGTGTTTGTTTGTGGCGCATCATGCTGGCACATCTAAGGCCGAATCAGTTATGGACTTGTATGGAGCATGCATGTGAAGCCCATTCCATTGCACCCGCATGTGCACCTGACATGGTAATGCCCCCGGAGCCCCTCCCTGCTGTACTGTCATGTGTACTGTGCATCCCTGTCCTGTACTGCACGCAGGTTTGAGCTGGTCAGTGGTGCGGGTGAGCCGTCTGAGGAGGAGCTCAAGGGATTTGAGCCGGCAGCAGATGCGGCGCGGGGGCAAGCACCCGCCCTGGGCTCACCGCGGAAGCCGCCCCACCATGTGCTGCCGGGCTCCGCTGCAGGCGCTGCGCCTGCGCCTGCCTCCTCCCCAGCCTCCTCCCCAGCCCCGTCCGGCGTGCCCTTCTTCTGGCTCAACGCACTGCTGGCCAACGTGAGTGTGATGAGCTCACTCACTGGGGGCCTCTCTCTCACCTGACGTGGCGCCCAGCGCGAAAGCGCAGGCGGGGTGTTCACCGTGCAACACACATACTTGCCCTGACTCGACACCACTGCAGCTGCGTGCATGGAAGGGCGGGCCATTTCCACAGCCCATGCAACCGGCTTGAGTGGATTGCCATGTCAATGGTCGTTTCTGTTCCTGCGCAGCACATGACCATGTGCTATGCAGGGGTGTGATGGGGAGGGTGCTCCGCAGGGGAGGACTGTTCAGCAGGGGAGGACTGATGCCGTGTGGCTTGCCGTTCTGCAGATCGCTTATGGTGCTGAATGCAGTTACCCATTCTGTGGCGTCACTTGATTGCCGTTGGTGTTTCTTTGTGCTTGTGTGCACGGCTCCTGCGTGTTGGCATGCGTGTGTGTGCGTTGGTACAGGAGGAGGTGGCGCCACACATCAGCGCACGCGACAGGTGGGCCGCTGCACGCGCTGCACCTGCTGCATATCAACATATGCAGCTACAGTACAATATGTATGTACATTGTGTCATGTAGCAACACGGCGTATTGAAGCAGTGTTCGGTAGCGCCACAGCCGGCTTTCCGTGCACTGCGCTGTGCTGCTGAACTGAGCAAGCAGGAAAGTCCCGGCTGCCTTCGGTCGACATGTATCATGGCAGCCTGCTGCCCAATTCGACTGCATGGTACTGGTGCTTCATGTGAACGTGCTTGGGCATGGCTGTCCAGTACATGTTCAAGCCTTAACCGTGCACCTGCCTTGTGCACCACACGATCACGTCCATCACGCCTGTGTGTGCATTGTCAGTGTACGCCAGTGTATGACGGCGCGGCATGTGCGTGCACGTTGTGTACCTGCCTGTGTACCTGTCTGTGTGCAGGCACGCGCTGGAGTATGTGTCTGACATACGTTATGAGCGCGGACCTGCCGGCATGGTACTGGAGGTGCACTTCGCAGAGGGCAACCCTTTCTTCAGCAACAGAGTGAGTGCAGTGCAGTACAGGGGCAGGATGAGCGGCGCAGGGGGTTGGGCGCGGGAAATGCGGGGTGGTGATGTCGCGTCACCAGCAGGTGTGGCAGGTGGACGGGACGACAAGACAGTGCTGCACAGCTGGGCAAACGAGCAACAATAAGGGTGCTGGCGCATGGGGTGGTGATTAGGATCGTCAGCGCGTCATCCACATGAGCAGTCCCCCACATCACAGGGTCTAGTGAGTGCATGCATTTGTGTGGCCGTCAGGCGTCAGCATCCGACGAATGATGGACGCTTGGTCTGTGCTGGTTTGCTGCTTAGCCTGGACGTGCGACCAAGCAATACGGCTGTGCCGGCACCAGCCATCACCATCAGCCAGGGTGGTGCACACGCTCTCCTGCGCAGGTGCTACGCAAGGGCGTCTACCTGCAGCGCAACGAGGATGGCGAGGTGAGGCACATGACAGGCTGGCGGCGGCGGTGGCAGCGCTCCACTGCCAGTGTGGTATGGTGCATGTGTACATATGCCAGCATACATGGAGATGGGGATACTGCACATGCATGCATGTTGAGCGGTGTGAAGCTTTGCGCTGTCACACACACTAACACTGCTGAAGGCTGTATTGGCGGTCCGGCTTAAAACATCTACTCACTACTCAGCTAGCTGCCTGTGCAGCAAAGCTAGGTGCCATGGTTGCATGTATGGCCATTTCGCAGCTGCCAAGCTGGGCTGCTAGCTCCTTTTGGCAGACACGCATACCTCTCCCTGCCACTCATGCTGCACAGCTTGCACCTCGAATTTGGTGGTCATTTCTGCTGTACTCATCACCAGCCAGGGCTGTTGTGATCTGGTGGCACAGGCGACCATGTGATGGTGTGTGTTGGCTGAGGGTCTTGTGCTCTGTCTGCTGGTGCCCCTGCCACACCTGCCTGCCATGCGCTTCCCCCCACCTGATCTGATCAGATCGAGGCGGTGCGTGAGGAGTCAACCTCCATACAGTGGCACGCCGGCAAGTCGCTGCTGGTGGAGGTGCCGCAGCCGCCAGCGCCCGCAGCCAAGCGCAAGCAACAGGGCGGCGCTGCCAAGCAGGCCAAGGGTGGTGGCGGTGGCGGCAAGAAGGGGAAGAAAGGCGCCAAGGGTGGTGATGGTGATGGTGGTGCCAAAGCCAAGGCCAAGGTAAGCGGCTTACCGCCATGTTCATGGTGTGAGGCGCGGTTGGATGGATGGATGTTAGCCATTGTTAGGTCACCAAGCCTGCTGCTAGGTGTTGTTGTTTAGCATATGCTTGAGCGCAGTCATTGACAGCAGCTTCTGCTCGCACCACGTCTTGCCTGCATGCACTGCCCATGCAACTGGCTGGCTGTGCATGCATGCGCAGGCTGCCGCTGCCGCTGCCGCTGTGAGCCGGCGTGGTCGCAAGGCCGGCAAGGGTGCCCCCGCGCCTGACCTGGATGATCCTCTGGAGGAGGAGGAGCAGGAGGAGGAGGCGGAGGTGGAAGAGGTATGTAACCATTGAGGGGCATGGTGTGAGTGTCTGGTGCAGGAGGGTTTAACTGTGAGGTATGGGGTGCCTTGTGGGGCCCTTGCACGCTACATTGACGGCAGCACATCAGGGTATGTGACGCAGCCCTTCGCTTGCTGCACTGCTGCCAACTATGAACTACCATACTCGCAGGAAGAAGAGCAGGAGGAGGAGCAGCCTCGGCCGAGCGGCAAACCGCGTCCTTGCCACAGCTTCTTCAGGTGAGCGCGCGCTAGGGCTGAATGACGTACGGGGTGGGGTGCTGTGCGTGAGTGTGGTGCTCAGCGTGGTGCCTGGCTGGGCAGGCGGGCAGGTGGGGTGCGGGCGTCTGACCGACCAGCAGCCCATGCAGCAGCAACAGCCCTCATGCCGGCAATGCGGGTGCTGGCGGTCAGTGGTGGCAGCGAACATCACCCAGCTTGCAGTCGCCGCTACAAAGCCGTCATGGTTGGCACAGTGTGTGTGGCAGCATGGGGCAACGCACGGATTGCGTGGTTCAATTCGCTGCTTGGGTGCTTGATTACAGTACTCAACATCCGGTGGCCATATAGGGATGGACTGCACGTTGGGGCTTGCGTGCGGCTCGCCTTCCCATGCATCATGGCGCGTCTGGACTTTACAGCTGCGTCTGGCAGACCCCTGCACGTGAGCCTTCGCATGGCCTGACCCGTCGCATCCCAAAACGCGTACTGGTACTGCATTGCCTGCACCTGCCATGCCGCAGGGCGTTTCTGCCAACGCCCGGCATTGGCGGCCCAGGCCCCGGCGCGCATGAGCTGGACCCCACAGCGGAGGACGATGATGATGACGATGCGGATGGTGGCGATGATGACGAGGATGACATGATTGCGCTGTACGGGGGACCGCGCCGCGCGCAGCACCCGCATGGTGCCGGCGACGACGATGCCAACGACGATGGCTTAGCTGCTGTGTACGGCGATGATGAGCAGCCAGACCTCTCAACATTTGTGAGTGTGCGCATGAGTGGGTGCAGCGCATGGAGGGGGGGGGGGGAAGGTGAATGGGGATTTCAGTTGGGGCAGGGAAAGTACAGGCTGAAAAATGCGTGGCGGTATGGTGAGCTCAGCGAGGGTGACGGGTGTCAGTCATAGGGTGCAGTGAGCTGGCGTAGTGGCGTGCATGCACACTCATCCCACCGCTCGCTTGCCCCCAGCGTAATGCTTAGTGGGTCCATGTGCGCATGTGTGACATTTGCGTGTATACGGCCATCATCAGCGTTTTCCACGCTGGTCTGTTCCTGATGCAGGCCGCGCAGCAGCTGCGCATGGCGGCGCGTATTCGTGCGCACCGCGCCGCAGAGCACCTGCTGGGCGCCATCACGCGGGGCGTCATCCCCTACGCCACCAGCCTGTACCTAAAGGCCTTCAGCCCGGCACCCCACACCACCACCACCCAGCCCTCTACTGCTACTCCGGCAGCCCGAGCAGCGGGTGGCAAGCGGAGTGGTGCAGCAGAGATCAGTGTCAGTGCCGAGGAGGGCCTGAGCGTGTGTGAGGGCGAGGAGGGGTACAGCGTGGTGACGGGGGGCGCTGGCGGGGCGGGCGGTATGGCCGCACTGCCGCTTGCAGTGCAGCGGCGCGTGCACGCACTCAAGGTAGGTTGTGTGAGGTGTGAGGTGTGAGGTGTGAGGTGTGAGGAGTGCCAGGTGCTGCTGGTCAGCCAGGTGTGTTGGGCGTGCAGTGCTGATAATGATGAAGCGGCATCCTGTTGAGACCGCCAGCGTGCCTTGTGCACATCATGTCGCATCATATAATACCATATGCCTGCAGCAGCAGCAGCAGCAGCAGCAGCAAGTGGTACACAGCTGGCAGCATGTGCCGTCCCCAGCAGTTGTGCCCATGGCGATGCCACACGGCACCATGCGCCTAGTGCGATTGGTGACACGCCTTGCACCGGCGCAGTACGCCACACCGTGACCTGGCTGCGCATCGTGCACGCCCTAGCCGCACATGTGCTCTCATAGACGCAAACCTCTTTGATACACCATTCGTCCAGACCGCTGTGATTGTGTGTATGTGCGTGTGTGCCTGCATGTGCTGCCTGCCCGCAGGTCGTGCAGGCTGGGCTTGATCAGCTCATTGGGGCCATGAAGGACGCGGAGTGGGCAGTGGAGGTGCAGTACTGGAGGTGCGTGGTAGGGACAGCGCCGCTGGCTGCTCGCGCTGCATGAGGTGCTTCGTACATCAGGAGCGTGTCAGCTGAATGGCCCATGCTTCCCCCCCAAGATGGGGACGTGGCTCATTGTGGATTTGCAATACATGCGCTGCAGGATGGGGGCATGCATGCAGCATGCATCAGCCAGGGCAGGCACCTAGCAATAGACCTGCTCCTTTGGCATACCATGTTTGAGACCTGCCTGTCAGTCATAGTATGGGAGACCTGCGTGACGCAACTCCCTGTGGTGTGTTGGCACTGCCCTCTTCATAACTACTGCACGTCGCCCCGTTGCTGCATTTACGCTCGCGCTGTGTCCGCATGCCTCTGATGCTGCTGATGCTGCCACTCCTGCCACCGCCTGTGTGCACCGTAACCCTAACCCTTTTTTTAAGGCAGCTGGAGGCGCTGCGTGCGCAGCGCCGTCGTGTGCTTGTGGTGAATGACGGTGAGCCGTGAGCCACACACCACAGCACAGCTGTGCATGCATGCATGACCGCTTAGGCTGAACAGTGAGGTGCCGGCAGCCAACAGCTGAGATGCGAGGGGCAGTGCAAACGTATCACATGGGCACGTCACGCCGGTCTCAAAGGATGTCTGACATGCAACTGCCAACAGTGCCTGCCGCATGAGTGGCAGGACTGTTGCTTAGGTTAGCTGGGCTCGCGGGCCGCCATCGCTCCCCTCAACCACAATGTGTCATTGCAACCTGCAAGCGACGTATGCCACGCCTGTCATGTGGGAACGCCATCAATCGTTGGTGCGTGTTTGTGCGCCTGCACCATGCTCAGGCACGCCGCGAGCCCGCCTGTCAGTGCCTGGCTTCTGGCTGCGTGCGCTCAAGGGCCAGGACGCTACGCTGGCGCCAATACAGGTGAGGCAGGCCGGGGTGAGGCGGGTGACTGGTGATGAGGGGCAGGGTGGTGACTGGTGGTGCTCGCTGACCATATGCATCTGCCTAGTGGGATACTAGCACAAGGCAGGATGACGATGCGGTCGTGCAGCACCCCGATCCACTACCGACAGTATCTGGTTGCAACCCTTCGTCTTGCTAGCATCACGTATCAATTCAGAGACTGCGCCAAAAACCTACCACGCACCCACTCCCCACCCACCTGCCTGCAGGCACGTGATGAGCCGTTGCTGGCGCACCACCTGGCAGACGTGTTCTTTGAGTGGACCTGGGAGGCCAACAAGCCAGCAGCAGCAGCAGCAGCAGCAGCTGCAGGAGGTGCAAGCAACGCCCTCCCAGCGCGGCCGCAGGGCACGGGGGCCACACGGCGGGGAGCATGTGAGTGGCGGCTGCGGCAGCTAGGTCAGCGGCAGCGTCAGCGGGAGGTGGTGTGTGGCTGGCAGCATACCTTGGTGGCACCCTCCAGCCATACAACGGCCTTGCCTACGCCTTGGACTGTTTGCCTACTGCCATCTCACCGCTGTTCTCACTGGCATGCAGCATGCGCCTGACGGGGCTGTCTGGCACGATCTGTGTAGGACTGACTGTACGGTATGGTATTGACCCGCCAGGCCTGTTGTACTCTGTGCTGCGCAGTGGTGTTGGAGTTCCTGCCTAACCCCTGGCTGGGGGACGGCAAGTCGGGCGTCACGCTGCGCAAGGTGAGGCAGGGAGGGACGGGAGGGCCAGCGTGAGGGAGGGCCAGCCACTGCTGGCAGCATGGGGCTTCCGGTGTGATAAGCGGCTGTTGTTTTGCACTGCCTTGCTTGCCCACCCACATGGCATGCAAGGCCAGTGTTACTGCACCAGAGCATGCACCACGGTGTCTCCCTACACTCCTGGCGCTAACAACTGGTGCCAACACATGCATGAAACAAGCCTCGACGCACACACACATGCCGCACTCACTGGTTTGCCGTGATGCTCTGCTGTCCTTCCCCTCCCTCCCTGCCCCCCTCAGGAGTATGTGTTTGCGTGCGCTCCTCCGGCATCCTTCACCAAGCTCAGCCTGACGCTGGCGGAGGCGCCTGACGCCGGCCTGGCATGGGCACACGGCGCCGACACAGACGGAGGTGGTGGTCGGCATGGGCCGCTCAGCGGCAAAGACCTCACGGTGGGTGTGGGTGTGGGATTGCGTTAGTGTGTTAGTGATGTTGAACCCGCGACTAGAATCCGCGTTGGTGATGTGTGGTGCCTACCCTGCGTGGTATTGCGAGAGGAAGGTTGCCTGCAGAAGGGCAAGGTAAGGGGGGTGCAAGCAGTGTGTCATCGTGCCTGGTATGTGCGAGGGATGCAGGATAGCAAGGTTGCTGGAGCTGCAGGATGCTAGCGCGCACAGTGCACAGCGCTGCATGTGGAGCATTGCTCTGAGGCCATTTGCTGGGCTCGCTTACACTACGCAGGTGCGGGTGGTGAACGGGCGCGCCAAGCCCACAGCCTCCTTCTTCAACCTCTTCAAGAAGGGTGAGGCGATGAGGGGTGACATGACAGGGAGGGGACACACACACTGATATAGCGCACAATGCGCAAGGTCAGCTGAGTGCGCAGCGATGTGCCCTCACCTTACCTGACACATGCGGCACGGCGCTGCAAGCAGTGCGCCAGTCGTGTGCGTCAGGATGAATGAGCAGAACGTTGTGGCACATTATGGCCAACCAAGTGTGTGGCCTGCATGATGTACCGCATCCTTACTGCGCATCACCTGCCAGGTGCCTAGGTGAGGCACCACCCCACTGCACATGCGCTTCCTCTTGGCTTGTGATTCAACGTGCAACCTAAATGGTGTTGCATGCTCGCATATCGCATGTGCCGGTCTGTGCACAGGCGCGCTGCGTCATGCCTTCCCCGGCGCTGTGGCTGAGGCCGCTGAGACGGGCGAGGGGCAGCGGGGGCAGGAGGTGGCGGCAGTAGCTGCTGAGGGGCAGTTCATCACGGAGGTGCTGGGTAAGTGCTGTGCTGTGCTGTGCTGTGCTGTGCTGTGCTGTGCCGGCGATGATTACTGCAATACGGTGGTCTCAACACTGTAGACACCCTGATCACAATAGTCCTCACTCGTCAGGTTCTGAAATGTGTGCTGCTTCGTGCACTGCATAGCGCTGTTCTCTGTTCACCTCGTTGGCGTGTGTGTGCATGTTGCCCTCCCTCCCCCACTGACTGACTGTGCCTTGGCCTGTTGCTCACTGAGTCAGGCGAGCTGTGCCGTGCGCCGCTAGCGCTGGCGGCAGAGGTGGAGGTGGATGTGGACGACCTGGGTGAGGAGGAGGACAACGAGGAGGAGGAGGAGGCAGAGGACAGCGAGGAAGAGGAGGAGGAGGTAGGGCGGGGAAAGGGGCCGGGGAAAGGGGAAAGACCCAAGCCTTGGGCCCCTTGAAGGGGCAAGGCACTTACAATCCTGGATTACAAGAGTGCGATGGCTGCCAGCATACGTGGTGATTGACGCATGTAGGCACCGTGGTGGGGGAAGCGCTTGACTGTGCACGCTGTGCTGGTCGTTCACTGTGCAGGGCACCGCCATGCCAGCTGGCGGCAGGCACGCTGGGCCTGAGCGTGCAGGGCTGAAGCAGCGACGTGGTGCAGCCGCTGCCAAGCGCGGCCGTGGCGGCGGTCGTGGGCGCGGCGGTGATGAGGAGGAGGATGAGGACGCGACTGCCGCACGGGTGAGTCAGACCTGACACGTGCCACTTTTCTATGTGACACTGGCAGTGCATCCATGGTGCTGGCCTCCGGGCTGTCTGCCTGTCTGCTGCACTGTCGCGCAGTGTCGGTGCAGGGCGCTGCCTGCCCTGTGCCGCGCGTCGCACGCAGGCAGGTGGGGCTCCTCACAGGCGGCGGTGTGCAGCGTGTCGACTGCCATATCTTGTCCCGTCACCCCTCCCCCTTGCTCCCTTGCTTTCCCCCTGCCTGCTGTCAGGCTGCCCGGCGTCACGCCAAGCAGTCCAAGCACAGCAGCGTGTTGGCCTCGCTCCTCACGCACATCACGCTGGGCAAGGCGCTGCTGCTGTTGCTGGTGCTGCTGGTGGTGGTGGGCCAGGTGAGGCAGGGGTGCGCCGCCAGCGCGCCTTGCCAGTGCCAGTGCAAGGGCAACAGTGTTGTGGTCCGCTGGTGGGATGGGCCTGCCTGTGCACATGCGTGGGGCGCTCACCACTGTGATGAGTGCACGCTGTGATAGGATTGCCGCAGCAGGCCAGTGCGGGTGTTGACAATGCTACCGCCCATCCTCACTCAGTGTGTGTGTGTGTGGATTTGGGTCTAACCCTGTGCACTGCCTGACTGCCTACAGGTCTTTGTATTCATTGAGACCGTGGCTTACGTGCGGGATAAGTTCGGCTTTGTGTGAAGTGTAAGCGCGGCCAGCGCGACCGCAAGGTGCGCCCGCACATACCTTGCGCCCCACCACACACGGACCAAGCGGCTTTGGAGGCGCACGCACAATGCGGGAGCCACCCTGCAGGAGGGCACGGCAAGGCACCTGAGTGCACCAACTAGCAGGCCATGGGCACACCGACCGGCCGAACACGGCTGTGCAGCTGCCTTCCCTCCTAATGCATCTGCCCTACCTAGTACCAACCTACCTAATTGCTCCCACTGCATGCTGCTCGCCCGGTCAGACTCAGGTGCCTGACAAAGCAGCAGCGGCAACACAGGCCCCTGCAGCGCGGTCAGCACACTCGCACACAAAGCCCAAGCCCACCATGCATTGCTGTACGCCTGCTGGTAAGCTGGACAGCACTAAGCACACAGCATGATCCCACATGCTAGGTGCCAGCCAGCCGTCAACCTGCCGTTCACATACCGGTACAGCCTAGCCGCCTCAAGCCCAAACCGATCACGTGCGGTGGCATGCACCCCCTACACCAATTGCTGCTCCCCTGATGCTGGCTGATGTTAACCGTTCTCCAGACCCCGGCATGTTGCACCACTAGTCAGTTGCGAGCCGTATGCCCCTTCCTTGTGCGCGCATGCCGCCACTGGCATTCCCTCCGCACACAAGCTGCCGCGCACCGTCGCACGAGGCTTCAGGCGCTCAGGCCCCGGTGGCCTTGGCGCACATACCCGCCCGCCTGCACCTGATTTGGCCACCTAGTTCCTCATGTCCCCTGCTTGTCCTGCACCTACACCTCCTTGCTGCTTCATTCGTCCTATTCACCAATTATATGGCAGGCCTGACACAACACGTTTAAGGGTCGGGCGGCTTGATTGTTCGGTGCACCCTACCGCTTAGCCTCAGCAGAGCGCTGCGACAGTGTGCACCTGCCCGCCTTTGTGGCAAGCGTTATCACCACGTTCCTTACTGGCTGCGCCACATGGACACACCAGCACTGGCGTACACATCATAACACACCGGCCCTATCCGCTTCTGACCACGCCCCGCCCTGCCCTGCATCCCCGCACCCCCCACCCCCGGAGCCCACCAGTAGGTGCATGTCTCCCCCCCCCACACGCAGGCTGTACATATGCCTCTCCTGCCTGTCCTGTACTGTATCGTATGCGAGCCCGCGCAGGGAGGGCTACGCAACCACCGTACTCAAACACACCGCGATTGCATGCATCGCGTCAGCATTGCCTGTCGCGCATGCGCTCATGGTGCACATCCCTGGGATGCCTTGCTACAGGCAGCTTCATCGCCTCCTCCATGTGCCAGTGCGGGCCCAGCACGTCACCACCAGCCCATTCAAGCCCTTGCCATTGCTGCGTTGATCATTCTGCTGTGCTGCTGTCTTGCTGCTGCTGCACTACTGTAGCAGTGAAGTTGTGATTAGACACACCCATCACAATTAGTCTGCATGCTTTTTTGCGGGCACCTTTTGTCATGTGGGCATGCGGCATAGGCATTTGTCTTCCGCCATCACCATCGTGCACCATCAGCGTCATGTGCTCCGTGTTGAGCGTCACGTGCCAGTGTAACATATGGGCTGCGTCGGTGCCTGCCTTGACCAGCAGCCGCCATGCCGTGCCGTGCAGTGGCCAAGCGCAGCATACACCCTAGCAAGGCGATTCGTCAGGCTCACCTGTTCTTGATTCAAGAATCTTGAGTGGCACGCAGGCAACGCCACCTGGCCCCCAATGGCAACACTGACAACGTACATGCTCACGAACGGCCATGATGCAGTGCATGGATGCAATGATTGCTGATGCTGTGGTATGTTCGTATGTGGCAGCGCCGCAAATCAATGCGCCTATGTGCCTAGCACCTACAAGCCGGTTTGCCAGCCAAGCGTGCGCCATGACGGTAAGACTCCCCACTCCTGTAATGGCCTGCGAGGCCAATGGAATAAGTCAATCACCCCAATGCAGCCGGGCGCTGCACGGGGGTTTGAACCTGTGACACGCATCCCCTCAGCCAGCGTACCCTGTTGCGCAGGCATGTACGTGCAGGGTGCTGCTCACACACGCTGCGGTCGCTGTGCTGCAGTCTGGATCCTGGACACCACATGCTGCCCTGTGCATGCTGTATAACCACATGTGTACATGTGATTCAAACAAACTCCTCACCTCTCATCCATCCCCCCCATACACCGTGCAGCCACATCTCAAAAT
>BDDA01000474.1:27843-48220 GCA_001662385.1 Chlamydomonas asymmetrica | reverse complement strand
ACCGTCATGCACGCATGCCTTCATACCTGGCCGAGCACCTGCCTGTGAGCATATATAACTCTGCGGCTACATGCTTCTTGCACCACTTGTCAGAATCGACTGCACACTATCGGTACACCCATCACAACTCGCCTCGCCCACGTCGCTGGCTGAACCAACCCTGCTTGTTTGACGGCTTCCACGCTTCCACGTGCATGTACTATCTGTATCCCATGGCGCTATGGCATAGGACAATTCTCCTGCTGTAAAGGATTCAACACCACCCCACCTTGTTTATTACCCGACTATTACCCGCTCTGGCCAGGCAACTGAGCCGACTGGCCGAGTTCTTTAAGGCCGCTCAGCGGATACCTTGGGCCAAGTTTATGGTGTTTGCCTCGTCTTTCTACTACCAAGTGGACACTATGCGTACCTGGTTGCTGCTAGCAGCAGCAGCTTTCCTGAGCGTTGGGTTCACAATCGGCAACGAGCACGAGCCATCCAAGCACAAGGAAACGCCAGCATTACAGCGCATCGCTGGTCTTGCAGCCAAAGCCAAAGGCGAGCATCAAGCGTGCGTTCCTCTGAGCCAGGCAAGCTCCAAGGTGGATGTACACCTGTCCTGCTGGGCATGGTGCAGGGGCGGTCTGGGTAACGTGGTTTTGGCGACGCTGCTGCATTTGCACAAAGCCAGTTCCAGGCAGGTCTGGGGCTACTCTTTTGAGTCATGTGTGTCTTGGCTGCAGCATAGTTCACACACACGTTCTTGGGGCCGTACAATGGCAGGTGCGTCAACCACTTGAGGCGTGTGCCTATTGCACTCGTTTGATACCTTTACCACCATGCGGGCATCTCTTATGCTGGCAAAGTGGCCACCCACGCAGCGGTGCTATACGACGCAAAGCTCAAGCTGGTGGGCCACATACGCATGCACAGAGGGCTGAACTCTGCCAGCGTTTGATTAGGACACCATGCATTCCAGCGGAGTTCAATACTCCAAACTCAACTCAGCTGGGCTTGTGGTGTGCACTCTCATCACCTGACGGCAGTATGCTGTGCATGCAGGTGAGCGCGTCCACCAAGCTGGACGACTCGCTGGTGTTGTGCGCAAAGGACGTCATAGTTGCTGCCATTCATAGCCTTGCAGCACCGCTGCTGGTAAAGGCACAGCAGGAGACTTTCGGCAAGCATGTCAGCCTTGTAGTGTTTGATGAACGCGATTTCACACGCGCCTGCGTGTTTTGCAACGTCACGGAGATTGAGGGCACACAGCTGCATATCGACACAGTTCAGAAGAACCTGTACAACAATAAGCTTTCACACAACTGGTGGGTGATGCACCTTGCCGTGGCTCAGCTTCCTCCCCCAGGCTCCTGACCGCGAGACCGGCACCTGGGTCGTTCCACTGCCCTGAGAGGTTGACGCGTGCCAAGGTGTTGCAACGACAGCAGCGCCTGACCATGCCGACTTGCGGTGTCAACATGCAAAATCCTTGCATGCGGTGTAGCCCTGTGCGCTGGCTTACTGTACGTGTGCGCCCAGGGTCCTGTGTGCGGGGCCGCAAGGGCAGCAGCAGCCAGCGACACACGTTGTCAGCCCTCTTGTGCACATGGTGATCAGGGGAGCTGGCTGCACCAGTGCACCGCGGTTCCACTTCACTTGCAACCACTGCAGTGACAACCGCGCATAGCCTGGCCATCCGCACTGCGCTACCGAGCCGCTTCGTATGCGAGCTGACATACGGGGCACTTCATCCATCTCTCAACTGTCAACAGTAACAAAAAAGCTTGCTCAGCCCGCTCAGCAAGCCTTGTCCCTGGTAGCGACAAGCTGGTTACATGTGCTTGACTGGTGGTGGCACCCCTAATTGCGCCAGCTCCTGCTGCCCCTGCTGCTGCTGCCGCCAGGATGTTTGCGGGCCGGCGTTCAGCGCGCGCGTGGGGCTGCGCGCAGAGCCGCATCGCGCTGGCGTACGCAGACGCCATCGTGGGTGTGGGGCCCGAGGCCAGCGGCCTGGACCCCGCCTGGATGTTCTTCGCAGACTCCGATACCACCGTCAACCCCCTTGCGCTGGCGCTGCTGCTGCAGGGCCTGGACCCGGCGCAGCCAGTGTTCGCGGGCTTCAGAGGCTATGTGGACGGTGAGGCCGTGCGGCCGCCACGCATGTGGCATGCCTCCTGCGTGTGGGCTGCCTGGTGGCATGCTATGCAGGCTTTGGGGAGGACGGCAGATAGGGATGAAGTCATCCGCTGACGCGTTGGCACAATATGCTGCATCGCATGCTGTCAGGATTTGGTTCAAAGCAGAGCACTCTCCCCTCATCAGCAGCCTTGATCAGCAAGCACCTTGGTCACCACTGCCCACTGCTGCTGCCACTGCCACAGCAGCAAATTGCACCTACCTACTGTGACCGTTGTGATCTCTCCTCAACCGCATCCTTCACCAAGCGCAGCCGGTGCAACGCAACGCCCACGCCCCGCACATCCCCACCCTCACAACGTCGTTGCGGTGCGCGCGCAGGCAGCTGGACCATCTCAGGCGGGGGTGGCATCATCGTCAGCCGCGCCATGGCCGCCATCCTGCGCACGCCCACCTCTGACGTGGTGTATGAGTGGAGGGAGCAGGCAGCTGAGGGGGGGCGCGTGGAGGTGGTGTGGGCCGAGACGCTGCGAGACCAGCGGCCCTTCATCAGCCGCTGTACTGCTCAGACGTTTGGCGGGCAGTACTGCCTGTACCACAGCGACTGGACGCTGGCCAAGTGCGTTGAGAGCGCGGGCTATACGGTGAGCCACCCCTACAACGAGGTCATGAAGGTGGACTCGCCGCCAGAGTGCCTCACCAGCAAGGAGATCGTGAGCTGCCACCACTACGCAACACCCAAGATGCACTATGAACGCTACGAGAAGCTGAAAGCCCTTTTCAGCTAGTGAGGAGCAAGGGCGTGCAGCATGACAGTCCTGCATTGCTGCAGCATGCTTAACAACTGGCGAGGATGTCCAATCTGTGTGTGGGGGGGTGACATGATGTTTGTATGTGTAAACAGCGGAACGATGTTCACAAACCCAAACCGTTCACACCATATCGTTTCAGGTCCTATTTCTGTTGTGGCTGCATCAATTGGACAGGATTGTGCAAAATGAACCCACTGCAGTCAGTGTCTCATGTGCAGTCCATGCGACATGCGGCATGCGGCTATGGAAGGAGCCGTGCACGCTGGCCGCAAGCATCAACAGCAGCGCCAGCGCGGCAGCCTGGAGCCTGGGGCCTGCCTGCCTGGGGAAGCCACAGAGGCAATCAAGCAAGCAAGCAAGCACTGTCTGGCATGTGATGAGGGGCATGTGCGTACGGCAGCCGTTGCTGCTGCAAATGGTGCGCTAGGTTGGCGCTGCTGCTGCATCGATCAGCGCACCCGTGCATCCCGCCTTTTCCACCTGCCACAACACAATGCACGTCACCATATGCTTTGTAACACGTGTGACACTCTTTTACCCGTGGTGGCCTGGACCCCGCCTGGAACTGGCAGCACCGCAACTCCAGGCACCAACGTGCCTGGCACCTACCACGTGTGCCAGCCAAGCGCGCGCCATGACGGTAAGACTCCCCACTCCTGTAATGGCCTGCGAGGCCAATGGAATAAGTCAATCACCCCAATGCAGCCGGGCGCTGCACGGGGGTTTGAACCTGTGACACGCATCCCCTCAGCCAGCGTACCCTGTTGCGCAGGCATGTACGTGCAGGGTGCTGCTCACACACGCTGCGGTCGCTGTGCTGCAGTCTGGATCCTGGACACCACATGCTGCCCTGTGCATGCTGTATAACCACATGTGTACATGTGATTCAAACAAACTCCTCACCTCTCATCCACCCCCCCCGCACACTGTGCAGCCACATTTCAAAACCAAAACTGCGAAATGATGTCATCGTTGCACCGTCATGCACGCATGCCTTCATACCTGGCCGAGCACCTGCCTGTGAGCATATATAACTCTGCGGCTACATGCTTCTTGCACCACTTGTCAGAATCGACCGCACACTATCGGTACACCATCACAACTCGCCTCACTGACGTCGCTGGCTGAACCAACCCTGCTTGTTTGACGGCTTCCACGCTTCCACCTGCGTGTACCATCTGTATCCCATGGCGCTATGGCATAGGACAATTCTCCTGCTGTAAAGGATTCAACACAACCCCACTTTGTGTATCCCCGCTCTCGCCAGGCAACTGAGCCGACTGACCGAAGCGTTCCCGCTCTTTAAGGCCGCTCAGCGGATACCTTGGGCCAAGTATACGGTGTTTGCCTCGTCTTTCTACTATCAATTGGACACTATGCGTACCTGGTTGCTGCTAGCAGCAGCTTTCCTGAGCGTTGGGTTGACAATCGGCAACGAGCAGGAGCCATCCAAGCACAAGGAAACGCCAGCATTACAGCGCATCGCTAGTCTTGCAGCCGAAGCCAAAGGCGAGCACCAAGCGTGCGTTCCTCTTGGCCAGGCAAGCTCCACTTTGGATGTACACCTGTCCTGGGCATGGTGCGGGGGCGGTCTGGGTAACGTGGTTTTGGCGACGCTGCTGCTTTGTACAAAACCAGTTCCAGGCGGGCCCAGCTGCTCTTTTGAGTCATGTGTGTCATGGCTGCAGCATGTTATGCACACCCCGTTGCGTAAGGGTGGCCGTACAATGGCAGGTGCCTGTCGAACTGCTGGGTCAATCACTTGAGCGTGAACGTGTTGCATTAGTTTCATACTTTTCCAGCATGCGGGCGTCTCTTATGCTGGCAAAGGGGCCACCCACTCATAATGCTGGTATACGGCTTAAAGCTCAAGCTGGTGGGCCAGATACACGTGCACTGAGGGCTGAACTCTGCCAGCGACTGATGAGGACACCATACACTCCAGCGGATTGTCCAACCAAGCCATCTGGGCTTGTGATGTGCACTCTCACCACCTGACGACAGTATAAATGCTGTGATTGTGAATGCAGGTGAGCGCGTCCACCAAGCTGGACGACTCTCTGGTGTTATGCGCTCAGGATGTCATAGTTGCTGCCATTCATAGCCTTGCAGCACCGCTGCTGGTAAAGGCGCAGCAGGAGACTTTCGGCAAACACGTCAGCCTGGTTGTGTTTGATGAGCGCGATTTCACCCGCGCCTGCGTGTTCTGCAACGTCACGGAGATGGAGGGCACACAGCTACATATCGACACAGTTCAGAAGAACCTGTACAACAATAAGCTATCACACAACTGGTGGGCTGTGCACCTTACCGTGGCTCAGTTGCCTTCCCCCCTGCTGAATGCGATGTGCGAGACCGGCACCCGGGTCGTTCCACTGCTGCCCTGAGAGGTTGACGCGTGCCAAGAGGTCGCAAGGACAGCAGCGCCTCACCAAGCCGACTTGCGGTGTCAACATGCAAAACGCTTGCAAGTGACATAGCCCTGTGCGCTGGCTCACCGTACGTGTACGCCCGTCATGTGTGCGGGGCTGCACAGTGCCGCAAGGGCAGCAGCAGCCAGTGACACACCCCTCTCAGCCCCCTTGTGAACATGGTGATCAGGGGAGCTGGCTGCAGCATTGCACCGCAGTATCATTTCACTTGAAACCACTGCAGTGACAACCGGGCATGGCCTGGCCACCTGCACTGCGCTACTGAGCCGCTCTGTGTGTGAGGCGACATACGGGCCACCTCGTCCATTACTCAACTGTCAACAGCTTGCTCAGTCCGCTCAGCATGGCTTGTATCTGGTAGCGACAAGCTGGCTACATGTGCTTGATTGGTGGTGGTGGTGGTACCCCTCACTGCGCCATCCTCTGCTGCTGCTGCTGCTGCTGCTGCTGCTGCTGCCAGGATGTTTGCGGGCCGGCGCTCAGCGCGCGCGTGGGGTTGCGCGCAGAGCCGGATCGCGCTGGCATACGCGGATGCCATCGTGGGTGTGGGTCCTGGTGCCAGCGGCCTGGACCCCGCCTGGATGTTCTTCGCAGACTCCGACACGACTGTGAACCCCCTCAGCCTGGCGCTGCTGCTGCAGGGCCTGGACCCGGCGCAGCCAGTGTTTGCGGGCTTCAGGGGCTATGTGGATGGTGAGGCCGTGCGGCCGCCACGCATGTGGCATGCCTCCTACGTGTGGGCTGCCTGGTGGCATGCTATGCAGGCTTTGGGGAGGACGGCAGATGGGGATGAAGTCATCCGCTGACGCGTTGGCACGATGTGCTGCATCGTCTTTTGGTCTAAAGCACAGCACACTGCGTTCATAAGCTACCTTCATCAGCAAATCCATGGTCGCCACTGCCACTGCTGGTGCACTGCCACAACAGCATATTGTGAAATTGCACATACGATGACCATTGTGATCTCTCCTCATCCGTATCCTTCACCAAGCGCAGCCGGTGCAATGCAACGCTCACGGCCCGCACATCCCCACCCTCACGTGGTTGCGGTGCACACGCAGGCAGCTGGACCATATCAGGCGGGGGTGGAATCATCGTCAGCCGCGCCATGGCCGCCATCCTGCGCACGCCCACCTCTGACGTGGTGTACGAGTGGAGGAAGCAGGCAGCTGAGGGGGGGCGCGTGGAGGTGGTGTGGGCCGAGACGCTCCGAGACCAGCGGCCCTTCATCAGCCGCTGTACTGCTCAGATGTTTGGCGGGCAGTACTGCCTGTACCACAGCGACTGGACGCTGGCCAAGTGCGTTGAGAGTGCGGGCTATACGGTGAGCCACCCCTACAACGAGGTCATGAAGGTGGACTCGCCGCCAGAGTGCCTCACCAGCAAGGACATTGTGAGCTGCCACCACTACGCAACACCCGAGATGCACTACGAGCGCTATGAGAAGCTGAAAGCACTTTTCAGCTAGCGAGGAGCAAGGGCGTGCAGCGGGGCGGTCCTCCATTGCTGCAGCATGCTTGACAACTCGCGAGGATGTCCAGTCTGTGTGTGGGGGGCGTGACATGATGTTTTTACGTGTAAACAGCTGATCGATGTTCACAAACCCAAACCGTTCACACCATGTCGTTTCAGGTCCTATTTCTGTTGTGGCTGCATCAATTGGACAGGATTGTACAAAATGAACCCACTGCAGTCAGTGTCTCATGTGCAGTCCATGCGACATGCGGCATGCGGCTATGGAAGGAGCCGTGCACGCTGGCCGCAAGCATCAACAGCAGCGCCAGCGCGGCAGCCTGGAGCCTGGGGCCTGCCTGCCTGGGGAAGCCACAGAGGCAATCAAGCAAGCAAGCATGTGATGAGGAGCATGTGCGTGCGGCAGCTGTTCCTGCTGCAAATTGCACCACAATACATGCAGTTGGTGCGCTCGGTTGGCGCGGCTGCGGCATCGATCAGCGCACCCGTGCATCCCGCCTTTGCCACCTGCCACAACACAATGCAGGTCACCATATGCTGTGTACCACGTATGATACGCAAGTGAAGGGCTGAACCGCACATGCATGTACCGGTAGGTAGGTAGGTAGGTAGGTGGCCGGTGCATGCATTGCTGCAGCAAACAACCCGGCCGGTGTCTACGAGTGCTAGCTAGCTGTCAGGTGCTGGCGGATGTGGCGGGATGTGGCTATCAGGCTATGCCCGTATGTGCCCGACCAAGCTGCAGGGCACACCCACCAGGCCCGCGCGCGGGAACCCTTGTGCATACTGTCTGTGTGTCAGTTGACCCATGCAAGTATTGCACGACAAACGGTGTGGGCTGATGGAGCGGCAGGTGAATGCGACCATTGCTTGCTCACACCGTGTTGTTTGCAACAAGTACAGAATTTGCATTGTCATGCCGGTCAGATGCATGGAGTGGCTTTGCAGCAGCCGCAGGCAATGGGTGCGTTCCCTGAACTACAGTAACTACAGACCCATATGTGCAGCTGCCTGGGTGGCAGCCGGCGCTGCATATAACATGATGATGAGCGTGTGGCTGCTAGGGACGCACTCAGCAGGGCACCGCTGGGGACTGTGGGATGAAGCGCGAGCAAGCAGCGCGTAGGACCATACCCCAGTGCAGGGCAGGGCAGCATACATGCTGCAAATCTGCTCTGCCGTTGAGCCAGGCATTGTGGTAAGTAGTTATGGGTTTTCGGCTACCGAACCAATGTCTCAACATGGTGCACGATTGCAACCCGTACCGTGTGCGATCAAGGACTGCAGGGCAGGCGGTCTCTCTTATGTGCCCGACTGACCACACCTACATGGGACAGTGTGCCTTACCGAGTTGCATCAATAATGCAGGAGGTAGTGTGCAGTCGCACAACCACAAGGGCCGGAGCCAGCGGCCGGAGCAGTTGGACCAGCGCGAGGTGCGGTGAGCAACAAGCTCGTACCTGGCTTGCATCCAATACCCTTTGGCCTGGCAGTCATGTGTTGCGATTGCAACGCACAAGACGCCACCACAGCACCAGCAGGCTGATGGGCCTGCCAGCGGTTGGGAATGTAATCTTTAGCTAATGAGTGCGTGATGCAGATACTGCCCACGGCAGAATACCCAGCAGCCCCTCTAAAGTGGGCCCTAATACGATTCAGGGCAGTTTAGCATAATATTATTTTAAGCAGAGGTTGTGGCACTGACAGTATGAAGGCCCGGCAGCCTCACTGGTGGACCGCGCAACGACGCGCATTGCGGGAACATCGTTCTGGTCGGGGCGTGGGTCCCTGAAGACAACCGAACCCTTGATGGTATGCAAGTACATGTAGCAGTCCTTGAAAACAACGGCTGTTATTTGATCACGCTTCTGGCGACGTAGTTGACATGAACAAACCGGTCAGGCCGAGCGAGCCAAACGTGAAAGAGCCATCCAGCAGGACCAAACGCCTGACAGACATTGTAGTTTTGTATGACCCTATGACACTATTGTATGACAAGTCTGGCTGTGCTGTGACTTGGCTGCTGTGCACCACTTGGCCAGCCATGCAGAACAACTAGGGATGGACGGAGGAGGATGACCTCCACCTCTGGCTGAAGAGCTCTGCGGTGCATCCCCTGCTATCTGCTGCACCCTTATGAGAAAGGCAGCTCAGAGCAATCAATGTGTTGCCGCAAGCATCAAAGTATGCCAACCACTTGAACCGACCTCAAGTGGGGTCAAGTCAAAGGGAACATGCATCCCTGCTCCATGATAAAACTCAAATATGGACGCACAGTTGTGCACAGGCAGGAGCTCTCATGCACTCTCGTGAGGCCCCGGACGCTGTTGCAGGACTGCCAGCAAGGCCGTCCTTGATTGTCGCCGCGTCCGTTCAGCTTCACAATAAGTGCACAGCTCGGCTACAACTGGTGTATGTGCAAAGGTGGGATATGCGCTAGTAGTGAAAACCAGATCAAATCCAAGAGGTGTGAAGTCCTTGAGATGCAGCAAAACATGCATGCGAGTCGTACGGGCTCGGCGAAAGTGTGAAGGACTGGCGGTGGCCAGGGCCAGCCTGGCGGTGGCCAGGGCTATGACAGAAAAACGCCTGCAGCAATGCGCAATAAATTCACTGCTTCTCCGTCCTTAACTTGTTCTCGCCTGCACACCGCATGGAACAAGTAGACCAAGGGCACCGCAGCAGGGTTCACAACTTCACAACGAGGTGGAACTGCACATCGTTTTGGTGCGACAGGCTTTATGAAACCTAGGGCTAACAATGAAACTCAAGTACTGAATGGAACTTGCCGAGCACTGTGAGTCAGGGCTTTGCAAGCAGTGACCAACGCTAGTGAAGGGCCAAGGATGGCCGCCCAATGTGCAAGCGCTTGGTTGGCCTTGGCTTGGCAGTGCCCATAATAGAGGCTTACAAATTTGTATGTCTGTCCCATCGCGGGTTGCTGTGATGAATGCCGCTGCTACACCGCCCACCGCAAACGTACAGACGACGTTCCGCCGCTTCCGATAGGCACAAGCTGCTCTCTGCTGTGGCGTTGGGATACGCCTTCCAGCAAGTCCTTTACAGCTGGCCAAATGGTGTCAGTAAAGCGGTTTTTCCCAGGCGTGTTGCCCGATGTGATGGTGGTTGGCAGGACAGAGGACGCGTTTGGGACAGAGGACATGTATGACAGCTTGCACTGCGGGCCGATTTTTTGCGGGTATAAATTCACCTCGCAACGCGCCGCAACCTCAACACGCAGTGCTTTATATTCACATCACTATTCGATAAGTCCCTTAAACGCAACCCGAGCGCGGTGACCCCTTCCGGCCGCATTTGTCTGGCCACCCTGGTTTCTCCACTCAAATGGAAACCAATCGGCATCGGAGGTTGCTTCTGTTTTGGGGGGCATGCCTGTCACTACTGAGCTGTTCCAACTCTCAACCATATCAGGTCGGTGCCCTCCGGTCTGGCCTTTGGGCAGTCCTCTGAAAAGTCAGTTGTGTCTACACCATCGAATCGACTGTTTCCGAAGTGCGGTGCGCTGCAACAGAAAAGCTGCGGGATGCGATGCAGCTAGTCAGCTGGTACCCGATATTCAGCCTTGCCGCTACCGCCCTGCACCGCCTTGCTGAAGTGTGGGAGAACTGTAGTGCTGCAGACAAGCATTGTACTCGTGTGCTGAGCATTATACGCCGCGGCAAAACCTTTCCTTTGGCCTTTCCCTGCAGGTGCCTTTCTACAAAGCGCTTCCGCAAATCCCTACTTTCACGGTGTCGAGCAAGACCTTGGCCGACCCTCCTTGCCAACGCGGGAATGGTCCCCCTGAGTGGCCTACGGACACACGCTGCCTCAAGGACCCCAAACAGGCTGTGCTGGACCTCACAATGCTCCCCAGTGAACTACAGGTGCGTTGAAGGAGTGTTCAAACCAACAGTGGAAACAGTCTTCCCTGACAAGCATCAAGTTTGCCATCCATTACGCACGGTTCCGGAGCGCAGCTTGGGGTGCCCACCACGGCCTTCAGCTGCTTGCAGTGTAAAGTTGATAGATAACAGTGTTGATAAATGCTCTCCAGATTACTGCTCCCGGAGGCTACCCCAATCCCTATGGCTCAACGAAGAAGCAGTTGCTGGTCAATTTCACACACGTCTTCTACAAAGCGGCAGGTATAGTAAGGCCATCCAGGTTATCCAGGTATCAGAGCACGGTGCATGCGTCTGGCAGTCAGGCCGTGAGTTGCATGCATTTTGTGTGCCACTTCATGATAATGACGAACCATAACCTTGCCATGGCTGTTTACAAGCTTGAGGTCCGATTTGCGGAATGCAAGCACGCACTAGGCAACCGTGTAGTGTTAAGACACTGCGCACGGGAATCAACTCCGCGATTCAGTCCGCCCTGCTGGTTGCTGCCTGCAGGTTTTGACTTGGCAACATACGGCCCAACTGCGCTGATAGCGAGCGGCATTCCGTTTCAGCTCCGCCTCACCAACAAGCTCCCCTTCCAACCTGTGAGCCGAGCTGGCTCGCAGCTAGCAGCCTCCTTGCTGTGCTGTAGTGTGCACAAGTAATGTGCATGCATATTGCCTGTGTCTGCTGCATTAGCTGCATGCTGGCGAGCTCCCTTATGGCTGCCCACACCCAGGCTGCGGTAGCTGCACACATGCCGCGTGCATCTATCCCCATCACAGGACCTCAACACCAGACGACACCCATATCCCCCGCCATCAGCGCGCCCCACGGCTATCGACTTGTACACTCGCAGGATATCCACTGTGCAGCACCAGACTGGGGTTACAATGGCTTCCACAACCTCATGTGGACAAACCTGCACACACAGTGAGTGGTGGCAGCAGGGAGCCAGCCAATCAGCCAGCCAGTAGCAGTGTGTGCGTAAGTGTCGTGCTCAGCAGCACCGCGCCATGCTGACCTTGCTTGGACAGCATGTTATACAGGCTGATGACAACCCAAACCATGGTGATGTGAGATAAACGAGCACTGTGCACTGTGCATTTACCGAGCGCACCGCCCCTGTAGATGCATGCACAGCAGGGGTACCGCGGCCACGATGCTAATCGTTTTCCAACATGCCCCGCTCCCCCCCCCGGCCCCATCTACGCCACCCACCCACCCACACCATGGTTTCCTGGATAGATCCTTTCTGACCTTCTGCCCTCCCTGCCCTCCCTGCACCCCTGCCCACGCTTGTCAATCGCATGCACACCACCATGCGGCGGCCCACTGCTCCTGCCTGCCTGCTGATGGCCACCCGTACCTCGCTCATCTACCTATCACATGACCTGCTGGGCCTACCGTGGCTACCTACCTGCTGCCTATCCACACACCCACACAGTGGACTACGGTACGTGCAGCGTAACACACCGTGCGTGCGTGCGTGCGTGCGTGCATGCGTGTGTGCGTGTGTGTGTGCGTTATCGTGTCACTGGCGGGGGTGCAGGCGGGCTGGTGGCACACAGTACCTACCATTTTAATTCAGATGGGTGTGCTGGGCCGCACTAACGTGTCATTACATACGGGATTGCATATGCATATGTACACAAACACGCACCAAGCGCCCAAGCGCAATGGACATAAAAGGCCTTGCAGTGCAAAAGCAGCGGCGTGCCAGTGATGCATGCGGTGCAAGCATTCTTACGTGGAATCCGTGTGTGCATGGAGGTCGATGCCGCATGGGGCTTTGGCATCGCTGCCGATGATGCTGCTGCTGAGCGCTGACAGTATGATTGCTGATGGCGATACTGCTGCTGTGCACCATTGCATCGGCGGTCGGACAGTATGATTGCTGATGGTGATACTGTTGCTGTGCACCATTGCATGGCCCCCGCCGCTACGCTGCTTCACGCATGCATCACGCAGTGTGGACCCCGGCGCGGTGGGTTTGGAGGATTCCTGCCTGAAGGCTGCGGCTGCTGCATCCACTGGTGCCAACATCGCCACATCGCCAAACAGCTACTACTGCTCAGCTCCTGCACAGCTCAACGGTGGAGGCGACATGCTGGTGCGCACACGCTGACGGCTGATGGCCCATGGCCCATCAATGGGTTAGGGTGATGTGGCTGGGCGGTGGGGAGGACTTGCTACCCTGGAGGGCACGGCAGGCTGCGCACAACAATGGCAGTGTGCGCTTTATTTGTCCTTGGACCCAGCAGTGGGTGGCCCAGAGGTAGCGGGCTCTATCTGTTATTGGCACTTATTGCTGTTATTCCTATTATGCATAGCCGCAAACATGTCATCTTGTGTTCAAGCGTTATTGCTGCCACACATCCCCCTGTGTGCATCTATGTGCCGCACATCATCTGCTGCTGCAGCAATGCGCCCTGTATGGTGACAACATCGTGTCCACTGACCGCCCCAAGCCAGTAGGCCAGGGCTACAACACGATCGTCACGTACACCTACCCACTGCCCCGCCACACACCCGGACTGGCCTGGTGAGGCGAGGGCATGGCTGTGTGCCGCTGAGGAGTGATGATGACATGCAGTCTCTTGCACAATATGCGCTGCAGCCCCCTGCGCTTGCGCCTGTGCGTGCACCTGACCACCCAAGTATCGCAATTATGCCGCTGTGCATAGCACACCACCTGTCAGTGTGCTCACCAGGGAACTGCTGGCTTGCGTGAGGATGTGCGTGTGCCTCCTGCCTGTACGTCACGTACGCCCCGTCGTGTCGTGTACTCATGTCCTGTGTCCCGCGTGCGCATGCTGGCCGCAGGTACCACACCCACCTGCACGGCAGCGTTGGCTACCAGAACCCCACTGCACACGGCGGCATCATCGTGACAGAGAAGAGCATTCCCGGCGGCCTGGACGGCATATGGCCCGATCCATCGTAAGCATTTCCCAGAGGGAGAGGGGCGTGCCTCATGAGGGTCAGGCCGGGTCATCAGGGATGCACGGGAGCGAGGGCAATGCAATGAACCTGCGGTCAGCGTATTTCATCAATAGTATACCCAAATCATGTCTGCTATGATCCTTGCTGTTTTGATCCGTACCGCTATGTCCAATGTCTATCCCAATACTCCAACTGCCTACATCCACAGACACCACACGTACATGTTGTCCCTCCAGATCATGTGAGGGTGCTTCCTCACCTGGCCTGCCTGCCTGCATCAAAACAGGAGCAGTGGAGGAGGCAAGTCCAGCAAGTCCACCCGCACCTGCAGGGGCCAGTGCTACGACAATAACGTGTGTGATGATGCGGACTCCAACTGCCGTAACAACGAGGACCCTGCCGCTCTGTCCATGGAGAAATGTCTTGGCACCTGCGATGGTGACTGCACTCTATTCAAACAGGTATGTGTGTTCCTTGAGGCCGCACCTGAGGCAGTGCCAGTGGCAGGCAGGATATGAGTGGCAGAGTGTGTCAGGCCAGCCAGCGGGCGAGAGTATGTCAAAGAAATGTGCATGCATGCAGCGTGCATGTCTTTGTGTTTGTGTTTTGTGGTGGTGGGAAGAAAACTGTCATGTGAATGGAGATGCACAGCAGAGTGCACTCCCAACAGCAGGCAGATGATTAGGCACACAAAAGGGTGCGCAAAGGGCGCGTTATAGTGTGTATGCATTGGGGAAGCAATCGTGGCCAGTAGCCACAAACCCAAATTTGCGATTTGCTGTGCAATTGCACTGTACTGACTTGGGGCTCGGCCTACTTGGCCTTCTCGGTCATGCACACCTGCTTGCTGGCAATGCAGGTGCTTGCTGACCAGCTCAACGACCAGGCACAGATGCTCATCTTCCAGGGCCTTTGGTGAGTGGCAGGGTGCCCTGCTGCCCGGCGCACTGCAGGGTTGAAATTCACTGCTTCAGCATTATGGACCGAAATGCAGCCCGTGTCCTTGTTTGCTCTTGCAACGCAATATGGGGCATGCATAGCGTGGGTGCCTTGCTGCTTGGTGCGCATGAAGTAGGCACACTACAGTGCAGTACAGGCACCATGCAGTACAGGCACCATGCAGTACAGGCACCATGTGTAGCTGATGCACTGGCGTTCATAAGTGCACATCTACAAGGCTGCCCTGCCAGCGCCAAGACACCTGACCCTGCTGCCTCCATGCCCCTCGTCCCCTTCCATTTTACACAGGCTGCGCACCAAGACCAACCTGCCGTTTGGCACTTACCCTGACGATGACTCCATTTTCCACGTGGGCTGCAACGCTGAGCCGTCAAGCCCCCTCATATGCCCCAATGCGACTACGGTGAGTCATGAATTCATTCGGACACAGGCTTGAGTGATGCAGGGTGAAGGCATGCCAGGGGGGACATTGTGTTGTACTGTGGTCCGTCACGTGCCTCATGAGGTGCTGCACATGCACGACGTTCATGGCAGGACAAGGGCCCTGGGTCGGAATCGGGGGGCTAGGATGTGGGCGGGAAGACAGTGGCAGGGATCAGCATGTGTGATGGGGTGTGCAGTGGTGGCAGACGCATATTCCTACAATTCCCCCCATTAGCCAAGATGCACGAGGCTGGAAGATCCTGAGCAGCTGTGCTGCTGTGCCCACTGCTACGCCTGCCTGCCTGCCGACGTCACTGATGCGGGTGGGTGTGCAGAGCGACACTGACCCCAGCCAGGCCTTCAACACACTCTACCCGTCAGTCATCAACGTGCCGGGCATGGACTGGATGCTCATCAACGGCGTCATGCAGCCGGACATTGCGCTTGTTGCGGGAAGGTGGGGTGGCGGGCGGATGGTGGGATATGTATCCACCACATGATCTTGCGCCTCCACAGGCAGCTAGGGCCGTGTTGCCATGTGCACAGCAGGTCAACAGGATGAGCACGCAGGCCAGGGTAGCTCCCTGGCTTACTAAGGCTTGCGGTGGCATATTGTGGCCGTACTGTGTGGGTGCTTGAATAGCACCTGCATCTGGTTGGTGTTGACCCTGGGCGGTCCTGCGTTTGCCTGGGGTCCTGTATGTATGGTTGCGGCAACATGCGACCACTCGAGCACTTAGCCGCCACCGCAGCATCACAGTGGGGGGAGTTGTGGGAGGTAGGGACGCGACCAGGCCTCAACGGGTGACATGCACCTCTGAATATGCGTCCAAACCAGGGCGATGTCAGCTGGATGGGTCACCACACCCTGTTGCCACACTTTGCCCGAGCATGTGTTAGCCTGCTGGTCCTACACTCTGCACAGCCCTCTACCTCGCAGGTGGCATGTTGCCATGCATGAAGCCTGCAGGTAGCAGTGCAGGTGCATGTCAAGCCGAGCGCATTGCGCGGCTACCGCGTTGCTCACGGCCAAACATGCACCGGTAGCACCGGGCCTGCCTTTGTTGGCAGCATTCGCCGCTAACTGATGCTGCCACACCACTTTGCCTGCCTGCGTGCCTGCTGCCCTCATCACTGCGCAGGTACACGCGCTTCAACGTGATCAGCGGCCTGACCATGAAGTGGCTGGACCTCACCGTGCGCGTGTGGACGCCGCCCAACAAAAACAATGGCGGCCCGGGTGCCCCTAGTGTCCCATTCCTTGGGATTGCAAACTGCACGTGAGTGCTGCAGCTTTGGCACATGCAGGACCTGTATGTGACATCCGATTCAGCCAACGCTTTGCTGCTTGCTGCTGAACTGACTGGCTGCAGCTATAGCCCGTTTCCGTTCCTCCCGTTCAACCAACATCTGACATGACCACAGTGCGCTTTTGCATGTAGGCATTAAGATTAGGGCCAGCTGAGCAAAGGGATTGTCAACATAGCAAGGCTGTGTAGAGTATAGTACACGATGCATGCCCTAGCCAAGTGGCAGCTCTTATACACACGTGTCACCTTCACCCACTACACTCTGCTGTGCAGGTGGCTGCTGCTGGGCAAGGACGGCATCCCCCTGCCTGAGGTGCCGCGCCCGCTGTGGTCGCGCGCCACCACAAACTCGCCGTACATCAGCAACCTGGTGTTGTACTCGGGCATGCGCGCCGACGTCATGCTGCGCTGTGAGGAGCCCGGCACGTACGTCCTTGTCAGCGGCGCAGGGCCCTTCAAGAGAAACCCCAGTAAGATGCCCACCCTCGCCTGATACTTTGCGTGTCTGTGAGCTGTCAGGTTAACGCGCTGGCTGCCAACCAATCAGGACTGACCCACTTCTGAAGCGTCGCGTGCGTGCACTGCTGTGTTGCCACGCATGCAGACTGCAAGGCTGTGCACTGCGAGCTCTTTGGCGACACCCCCATGTCCTCCTTAGTCACGCAGCAGACTGCCAACCACTACTACCAGGGCACCCCGTATGAGGCCGCCATCATCGCCACCATCACCGTTACGCGCAAGGCCAAGGGCCAGGGCAAGGGCTACGATGAGGACTACGGCAGCAAAGGCAACAGCGCCAAGTACAAGTGGCTGTGGGGCAAGGTCAACAAGAAGGACCCGCTCTTCACAAAGCCGGTGTGCACCACCAAGTGAGACCTGATGACACTGCATATACGATGTATACTAGTTTCAGACGTTCACTGGCAATACATAACATTGCTAATGGCCGGCATGACATGCATGTGTTGTGTTTCTTGCGTCGCGTTTGCATGTCAACCGCTCTAGGGTTGATACCATGGCGCCACTGTGCGGCCCCCATGCCGACCGGTGGTGTTCATCAATCACATGTCCGGCGTGCCGCCAGCACCATGCTGGTATGCATCAGGGACCAACCGCTGAAGCCTATGTGCACAAGGCCCACCAGCCCTGCTGGCTTCATACCGCAAGCTGGGATGGTGTGTGCGCATGGACGCTGCACACATTGGCAGCTGCACGCAGCCCCGTCCCCACTCTCCAAACGCCCGCCCCCGGCCCCGACCTAGCGTCGTTACCAGCTCGCGCGCCTTAAACACGTGTTGCAACTGTTGCGCATACTTGTGTACCGGCCCGGTCCCGGAGCCCACATATGAACGCGCATGCCAATCAGCAACTGTTCGCTTGTGTTCCAATCCATGCCCTTCCCCCCGCAGGCAGACCCAGTTCCCCTACCTGGACATCAAGAACTTCCCCAGCCCCACAGTAGACCAGTGCTTCACATTCAACAACGGCCAGGACGGCGCAATGTGCAACATCAATGGATGTGACTTCCCCACTCTGAGTAAGCGGAGCTCAACCTATCACATGTCCTGCATGCATTGTCCTGCCTGCATCACATCACGCAGCGCGGAGGCAATGCCAAGTGTTGTGATGTTAATGTGTTGTGTGTCTGATTTGATTTGATTTATTTGACCTGATTCGATATAATGTAATGCAATAGGTTATACCGATTTAATTTGAGTCGATTTGATGGACCCAGGCTGCACACGAGCACACATTGGTCGAGGCGGCAAGCACATGCATGCCTCCAGCTGTGCATGTGTGTGGGTGTGCCGTCTGCATCTCTGCCACGTGTGTGCAACTTGAGACCCTCACACAATTTACGCCCTCCCTCTCCTCCGCCTTCCTCTGTCTACTCTGTCCCCCCCCCCCATGTGCTTGTGCGTGCATGTGTACCGCTATGCAGCCGCATGCATCCAGCAGAACTCCACTCAGCGCTGGCGCCTGAGGGACCTCACCTACCACCCCTTCCGTGAGTCAACTGAAACCTCTGACTGGCTGACCCTCACAATCACACGCTGCTGACTGGCTTGTTGTATTTGACGTGGCTATGGAGTGGTTAACTGGTGGGACTCTGGGAGGCATGGCTGAGTGGTGGCCCTGCTGGCATGTGGTGGCGCGAATGCCTGCACACCACCTTGCCTCACCTTATCTGCGTGCTTTGGAGAAGTGCATTGTGTTTGTGTTGCATGGTTGTATGGTGCGCTTGGCGGGCGGGCGTGCCCACAACACAAGATGCCGCTTGATGTACGCCGCAGGTTTCACCAGCAGTCTGATCATCTGATGCGTTGTAGGAGCTTGCGTCATGCATTGCCTTGTGCAGCTGAGTGCTCTGCCGCCAGCAGCTGTCATGGTTCCATGTGTGGCCCCTGCCTACCTGCCGCCTCAAGGACGACTCCTGACTAACTGACTAACTGACGGCTTGTTGCACTCGTCACTGTGTTGTTCGTGCCGCCCTCCCCCCCCTCCCGCCCCCCGTTGTCAGACCTTCATGAGTCACCCATCCAGGCGACCGTGCTGCCCCAATGCGTGACCAACCTCACCAACTTCTATCAGGTAGGCATTAGTAAGGGGGTGGCTGCCTGCATGTGGCTGATCTGGCGGGGAGGAGCAGGGAGGGAGGAGAGGGAGGAGGAGCCAGCGGTACCAAAAGCGAGGGGGGACAGCAGGCGCATGCTCCCGTCGGCATGGACAGCGGTGCATCGGTGTGGGCAACAGGCATGACAGACACAATGATGGTGAATCCTGGATGTATGCGATTACTCCATAGGGGTGTTGCCAGCCATCTGGAACTTACAGTGAACCCTAAAATTGCCTTGAAGCTGTGCAGCTGAGACTGGCTGCCATGTCGGCCAGTCTGTCGAATGAGCAGGACCCGAACAGGTCGGCATGCGCTGCATGTCCATTACTGTAACAACCTGTGCAACATGTGCAATGTGGTGCCCATCACACGTTTGTACGTTTGTTATCTGCCTGTGGTTGTGTCGTCGACAAGCATGCCGGCTGTGTTTAGCACACTTATTGCCCCAATACATAAGCGAATGCCAGCAGCAGCATCATGGGCTAGCGATGCCTTCTTCCTGGCTCCCCTATGCTGCTGCACGCTGGTGATGAACTATGTTGCTGACGATGATGAGGCATCTATCCTCGCCATCGTCCTCCTCACCCCATGCTGCCTGCTGCCTGCTGCAGGTTAACGACTGGCATGACGTATGGCAGTTCCCAATGTGCAACGGCGCCTTGGGATGCAGCGCGGGCAGTGGCTGGGACTGCGATGAGATGACCGGCACGTAAGTGGACCTCGCTGCGCTCCATGCTGACACACGCTGCAAGCATCCTCTGCTCCTGGGTGGTGGGCTACGCATGAGCCACGCATACGGCCCGTATGCGCATACGCGCAATGCCGCAAGCGCCAGGCAACAGCCCTCGTCAACGTCAGGCTCAGGCCAGGAAAATCACTGCGCTGCGATGGAACCTCTTGCTCAGCTGGGTCCGGTGATCAGCTGACTAGAAGAATGGATGCTAGCTGCCGATAGCCACGCACGATTATGCGCACGCAGTCGTGACGTGCCATGCCGTGCCCAAGCCTGCATGCGGCCCATCCAAGCAAGCCTTCGTGCTGCACAACCGCATCAGCAGTACAGCGCGTGCTTGTGGGTCATGGCTTGGGGGGCGGGGGCTTATTGAGCTCAACTTAAGGGACTCGCCCAAGTACCTACAGTACACGTGCTGCCGCGCCTCTGTGATTGATGGCTTGCAGTTTCCTGGGCAACACGTACTCCACCGACGGCAACAGTATAGGTAGGGTGGGGTGTTTTGATTTGTGCACCGCAATAAATAAGTTCCTTGGTTACGAGAAGAAAACAACGGCCTGCATTGCCAGCAGCTGCCTACGTATGAGAAGTGCTACTCCAGGTACTGAAGACAGCAAGCTGTGTGTTGGCATCAGGCATGGACCGACTGGTGATGCTGGTAGCGAT
>BDDA01000474.1:6898-26929 GCA_001662385.1 Chlamydomonas asymmetrica | reverse complement strand
GTAGCCTACCTTGCCCTTGCTCAGCACCCGTGGCTGCAGGGTGGATAGGGGGGGGGGGGCATGACACGGCCACCATGTTCAGAGCTTCGAGGGCCATGCCTGTGAGGATGGTGGGTGGGAGGCTGGGCATACGCATGCGTGCTCCTGCATGACGGCACCGCGCTGCGCCCCTCTGCAATACCGGCGACCGCTACGGTTAGCGCCCTCACCCACTCGCCCACCGCTGCTGACCACCACCTGTGCCCCCACCCCAATCCCCTGGTGGATTCCCGCATGGCTGTGGAGGTGCTCCAAGCCACACACCACCACCACCACCACCACCACTGCCTTTCACATGCTGCCGCCTGCCTCTGCCGCTCCTGCCCTGCCACTGCCCTCACTGCCTTCAGGCTCCAAGGACCGCTTGAGCGTCATGCACTGCCATGTGCTGCCGCACGAGGACGAGGGCTGCATGGCGGCCGTGCTGTGGTCTGAGACATGCCCAGACGGCACCGTCCACAACAACAACTGCGCGCTGGAATGCCTGGCATGATCAATACGCACCCTACCTGCCAGGCCCAAACGTGCACCCCCTTAACCACCCCCCACACGCCTCCCCTCCCTCATCCTGCTGCTGCTGCCGCTACTTCCGAACGATTAATGCTCCTCACTAGCAGAGTTGCAACCGACACGCGCTGATGCGGTCGCGCCGCTGCCCAACAGAGTGTGATGGTGCATCAGTGCATGTGAATATATGCTGTATGTGTGTGCTGGCAGGGATGTCAGCAGCAGGTTACGTCGGGAGAGCACACAGTATTGGAATGTTATGTACAGCATATGGTTGCAAGGTTATATAAACCCAAACGCTTACACCAGTTTAGGGTTAATCGGCAGGTTGACCAGTTTACTAGTAATAGTCATGCACTGCCACGTGCTGCCCTTCAGGAATGACGGCTCCTCCTGCAAAGTGCGATCGTGTCATGTATGCAAGAGCAATTGTGATCACTGCATATTGAATGCACCGCGCTGGGATTTGTGCTGCTGTGATCAGGTTCGTTTTTAGTTTTCACCTGGAATGTCGCCAAGCGTATTAGCCCGCTGTTGCTTTTGCGTTCATCTCGCTGCTGCTGCTGCTGCTGCTGCTGCTGCTGCTGTTGCTGCTGCTCCATTTTTTGGCATTTAAGATGCATGTGCCAAAGTGGGGGACGGTCAGAAGTGTGGCTGTGCAGCGGATAGGGTGGGTGCATGCGGTGGCATCGTTGCTGCATGTCGCACCCCGTGCAGTCACAGCTGGAGGTCCCCCACAGCTAAACCCCAACACCTGTTTACGTTGTATGTATGCTTTGTGTTCAATGTATGCAACTTGAATTTTCTCACCTACACTTCTTCTCTGTGTATGGCACATACACCGGCCTGCAACAGGTCCTGTTGCACAACTGCATCTGCGTCGATGCGTATATGCAACACTTACAGCAACCGACCAACCGTACATACCGTCTGTGCATGTGTGTGCATGTATGTGTTTGTGTGCGCCTGGATTGTCGTCTTGCTTCAACCGATTGTTTGGCGGTCAGAGTGAGTGAGGGGCTGTTGAGGCATTTGCTGCGCATGGCTGGCAGGGAGGTCAAGGCATTGCAATGCCGCTTAAGCACTCAAACTCCTGACCTTGCTTTTCGCCTCCCATGTTTCTTGCACCGTGTGAGGCACGCACGGGTTGTGTACCGGCATGCACTGCAAGTGCCGCAAGGCGACCCTGTGGCCCTCCAATGCACGTACGCACACCGCGCCTGCACCACAAGTCGCTGCCGCATGGTATGCAACCGATGATATGCATGCGCACAAGTCACTACGGCTCAGCTGTGTACCGGCGTTATACTGCTAAAACATATATACAGAATTCGGGACGGGTTTCTGCAAGGTGTGTGCAAGGTAGCGGTTATTGCCCATGGCTTCTTTGCGGTACAATGCTGATTATTTTACCAATTCTCCTGCCTGGTATACATGCACACGCCTTCTTGTACCCCCAACCACCCTGAGGCAGCAATTCTCTATCTTGCATACCGTAATTGCAAGCAGTGGGGAACTTGGATTGTTGGCTTCCCTTGTGTGTGCCCATTGGAGGTGGCATCTTCATGTGGTTGTGGTTGTGGATGGATTCACCTGCCTGCCTGGGCCGCGACTGCACATATGCCCACACACGCATGTCTGCAACAACAAGCCTCGCTTGTCTAATTACAGGTTGCAGACCGCTTGCATCCTCGCGCGCCGTGCTGCTGCCCCCGCATGCTGTTGTTCACCATCACCCCCTCCATCCGTCGTTCTTGGTTTGTGCACCCGGAGCGGTGAATCGTATGCCACGGCAAAGGCAGCGCATATGATGGCAGCTGTGCACCTGCACATACGTTTGTCCCTTTGCGCTGAACACCTAGTGGATGATGCTCATCCAGCTGGCTGGTACAGCTGTGCACGCCAGCTGGGCGTGTTCAGTATGGTGCATGCCTCCACTGCGTACGTAAGATAGCAATTGCTTGGCCTATGTGATGGTTTGGATCAATTAAACAGGATGCTGCATTGCACTTGCTTGGCTGACATCCCAGCCCGCTCTGGCGGTGACATGTCAGCTCAGGCTTGGCCTGCGGCATGCTACCATGATTGCCCTGCTCTACTGCTGCCATAATCCATGATTGGAGTAGGCCCGGTCATCATCAAACCACCTGTTCGATCCTTATGCACAACTGTGTGCATGTGCATCTGTACATACTGCTGTACATAAACCCTATCTAGCTGGTCTGTGCGCTCGCATCGGTGGCTGTGGCTGCTGGGCTGCTTGTGCAGTGCCCTGATGCTGTGCAGTCGTTGCCGTCACACGTGTGTGCGCCACCAGGCCTGTTGACTGGCCTTGCTTGGTGAGTGTTTACCACCCCTGAGGAGTGCATGCTGCTGCTGCTGTTGCTGTTGCTTCTGCTGCCATGTCAAGCCCGTTGGCTGCCTGGCTGGCATAACTGCATTCGCTTGACATGTGTGTGGCTTGTCGCAGCCACAGGCTGCTCGCAGCAGCAGGGGGTTGCCCCTCCACGACCAACCTTTAACCTTGCACACATGTAATTGTATCCCTCCAAAAGAGCGATACGCCTTCACTGCTCCGTATCGCTGACTGCCTCAGCCCGGGCCAGCAGGCATGCATGCAGCCCCGGTACGCACGCGCTCGCGTCAGCAGCACCAGCAACTGCCGCTGATATGAACAACTGGCAGTGGTGCAGGCATGAAAGCATGGCAGTGTGTGTTGGCATGCGCGTGTTGGTAGGAGCAAAAGCGCTGCAGCGCGATGTGCATGCAACCAGGCCGGCAGCACACTGTGGTAGCTATAGTATGTCATGCACGGGGTGGCCCCGGCAGCAGACATGCGCGTGGGGCCACTACACTAAACACCCTTGAGACTCTGTTGATGTAGTGGTGGGTTCGTGTGCATGTCCGCAGCAGTGCGCCCCCACGGCTGCCATGCGTAGCGCCAGAGGTGCCGCCAAACGCTTGCATCACCACACAGGGAAAATTAGGGTGGAGATTACTTGATCATGGGCAGGCAGCACACCGCCTGCCTCCTGCCAGGCCTGCACAGCTCAGCGCCAGTGGGGCTGCTGTCGCCTGCACCGCGCCCGCCACCCTGTGCTGTGCTACGCCTGCTGCTTCTCCTCCAGCCTGACCACCGGCGGTGGCGCCCAGGTGCCCTCCAGGATGGCCCTGCCGGGGTTGTACACGCGCAGGAGGAGGTGGTAGCGCCCGGGGTAGGTCCGGCAGTGACAGTAATGGTGGTGTTGCTGATGGCTGCGCTCCGCCTGGCCCTGATCCTGCAGCAGCTCAGGCTGATTGCCGGCCGCTTGTGGCGCGGGCTGCTGGTGCCACCTGGCCTGTGAGGTGAGGTGTATGGTGAGCGCGGTGCCGGCATCGGCGCTGCTGGCGAGTCCAGGGTCCGTGCTTGGCAGGGCCTGCAGGTGCAGGGCGTTGACCATGATAGGAGCTCAACATGCGGCACAACACGTGTGTGACAGCGCCAAGTGAAGTGAAGGACACGCATGGCTCCTGGCAGTGCAGTGGGCAGCCACGCCCTGCACGGCAACATAGTACACTCCTGCACCTTACTGCCAACACATGTCTACAGCAGGTCCACTCTGGCCCTGCTGTAACTCTTGTCCTCATGAAATGTATGCGTAAGCATCAACAGGCAATGCGATGCAAGATGTCACGAGGTCGGCAGTGCTGGGGGCTCAGCCCAATGCCAGCATGCTAGTATGCGAGGCCTGCCTGCTGCGCGCGTCAGTAATGACTCATGACTCATGAACCATCACCCACCCTGAGGGGGTAGGGCCCCGGCCCCCACAGGGGAAACCACACCTCCATGTTGAGCGCCTGCAGGCTCCAGAAGGCGCCGCGGCCCTCGCAGGGCGGGAGCGTGCCGGGCGCAAAGGTGAGCGTGTAGGCGTGCCGCCCGCTGAGCGGCGCGCCGGTGCTGTCCAGGTACTGGTACTGCACACCAGCACAGGCAGCACAGGCAGAACAGGCAGGTCAGGGCAATGACAGCCGTGAATGCCACCACCATAACTGTGAGCACGGCCTGACCAGCAGGGTCAGATGCGTGTGACCCACATCTTTGACATGAATCAGTGGTTGCAGCACTGGTGTGCACAACTGAGCATCACGTGCTGCTGGTGCTGCTGCTGGGCAGCGCTCTCTGTTCCCGCAACACACGTGATCACATGGCATTGTTGCGCAAGTTCGACCGGGAAAGTACCGGTCACCACATGAACCTTGCTCGCTCACCTCGTGTGCTGCCCGCTGCCCGCAACCTGCTGCCTGCTGCCCGCTGCCTCCACGCTGTGCTGAGCAGCGCATGATCAGCATGCCGCTCACCATCAGCGCTCACGCTGTCGCGTCACTTCCACCATCCCGCCACATACCACCCTGCACACCAAGCGTCGCGTAACCCCTTGCATCCCCTGCACTACCCTCCCTTCTCCCTCCCCCTCCCCCTTCACGCACCCAGTACGCCACATCCTCCAGCACGTTGGAAAGCCTGCGCATACAGGCAGATAACACACACGTGACGGGGTGCTGGTATGCAGCTACGTCATGCCATGCCTTGGCTCACCATGGCTGCATTGCAGCCCATCCCCACACAACCCTGAGGAGGCCTCTGTACAACCTCACCTGGTATGCCCATATTGCGCCCCTCAAGCAGAGATTGACATGTACGATTAAGTGATTGACATCGTTGCTTCACATGCAGACAGACTCAGCGGGTTTTGCAGTGTGCCCGCCATGCATCCAAGTACCCTACGCGGCTACGCCCCTACCCAATGCAAACATGCTCGCACCCGCCCATGCAACCACCCACCCACTCACCAGAAGCCTCTCATGATGGCGGCACCCAGCACATAGTCGCTGCCCCAGCGGCCGTTGTTGCGCGGCAGGTGCCAGAAGTTGGTCTGTGGGGTTCCCATGAACATGTACTTGGCCACCAGGATGCGGTTGGCCCAGTAGGGCGCCGCCTGCAGGTGTGGCAGGAGTGAGCCGTGTGAAGGAGGGCAGCAAAGGGATGTACCCTTCAGGCTTGGCCAGTCGACATCATGGCTTGTGTGAGCTGGCCGTTACAGATGCAGAGGTGCGGATGGGCGCACCTGCTGCCAACCTGCATGCCTTGCGCTGAGCAGCCTTTGCACAATGTCATTGTAGAATGCTTCAGAGAACGCACACGCGAAGGCCATTACCGCACCATCCAGCAGCGTGTGTGGCAGGGGCAGGGGACAGCTGCATCGTACCACCCCATGAGCAGCGCACTGCCATGCAGTGGGGGCAGCCAATGTGTCAGAAACGAACAACAGTCGCAGTTCTGCAAGAGGCACAAGGTCACATCAGATTTCAATGTTGTCCACGACAGCCATCGCATGATGCCGCTATCATTATTACCATGCTTTACTCCTCCCCCTACCAACGACACACTGCCTCACTCACCGCCAGCGCGTCCTCCACTGAACGCTGCCGCTTGCTGTCCTGCGGGCGCTGAGGCACCACCAGGCCCTGGTCGCGCAGCAGGCCAATGCTGGGCAGCAGGCCCAGCAGGGGCTCGACCACCTGAACACACAGGGGGGGGCGGGCAAACGGGATCACAGGATGGCCACACTGAGCACCAAACGATCGTGCATTTGTGCTCATGCATGACTGCGCCCTAGTGCCGGTGTGGTGCACACTGTTTTGGGGGGGGAGAGGGAGGGAGGCAGCCACAGCCCTTCGTTTGATGCACTATGCCATTAAGCTGCTGTCGCAAGGCACAGGCCACGCCAGATCAGATGCGGGTAGGCCGGAGCGCTAGCTCACATGGTAGGCGCCATTGCGGCGGTACACCTCCCCCGCCACACGCCACACGTACAGCGGGTCCGGCGCATGGGCGTAGGATGCTGCTGCCACCACATCACACTCGGGGTAGCCAAAGCCCTTCCCTGCAGCCGGCGCCTTGTAGCCGGGCGGCTGGCCCAGCGGCGTCATGGTCCAGGCCTGGTTGAACGCCGCCGCCCCCTCGCCCTGGACTGAGGTGCGGCCCAGCAGCGCACCCTCCAGCGTGGGGCAGCGCACAAGCGCATAGGCCTCATAGCCCGCTGGCAGGGGCGCGTCGTCCCGCCACCCAGGCGGCACCAGCAGCCACTTGCCGCCATCCGCCGCGCCATACCTGCTGCCTGTTGCCCAGGTGACGTGTCCATATATGCAGTACACCACCAGCGACCAGAAGCCGCCAGTGTAGGCGGGCAGCGTGAGGGCCATGGGCCCGTGGCGCAAGTCAAAGTAGGCGTTGGAGTAGAAGGTGACGCCTGTGCCCTGCACGCAGGCGCGCAGGCGCGCGCGCAGGCGCGCAGGCAGGTACAGGGGTCAGCGGGGGGGTGGCGGGGTGGATCGCCAGACCTGATTGTTGGTTGTTGCTGTCTTGCCACTGTTGCATGGGCGCCCAAGCAACTTGGCGCGCGCCCCTGCATGCATCACACACCAAAGGTTGGTACGCACCACGAGCGCCTGGCCAGGCTTGTAGCTAGAGGCGGAGTGGCGCCATACGTTGATGGGGATACGACCGCTGAGGCAGCAGCAGCACAGGCGGGTGCAGGTTGGGCGCACAGAAAAGTTGGGGGTCAGCAGGGGCGCTGCAGGTCAGAACATAGTTCGAGCCTATCTCAAGCCTTATGCCTAGCTGCATAAGCCAGCAGGATAAATAGAGCATATGCAGCAATCCATGGCCTCCAGTGATACGCCCACAACCACCGCAACGCACACACAACGCGCATGCAGGCTTCCAACCATACTCATGCCCTCCCGCACTCACTTGACTCCGGGTGAAACTGCTGCCAAGATGTTCGCTACGCCAGGGTAGAGCGCAAGGTACGCCTGCACAGCGGTCGCCAGCTGCGTGAGGCCCGCCTCACTCGCCAAGCTAGGAGGCAAGCTGTCGGGCAGCGCCTCAAACCCACGCCCCAAGGCCCTGCGCTCCTGAAGCAACTTTCTATGACATGACGAAGAGCAGGAGGCAAGACAAGCGGACTTTGAGCGGTTGGAGGTTGCAGATGTGACGAACGATGCACTGCTTGCAGGGTGTCAGCATGGTCCAACGTACTTTATTCCTTCAAGTGTTCCTCCCAGTTCCGCCAACAAAGCTGTTTGTCTGAAGCGCTCCTCGTACTCTGGCAGGTAGAGGGTATCGTATGAGTCCGGCCTGCGCACGTTGGATGCGAACCAGACGGCGCGCGTTAGGTATAGCATACAGTCTGACTTCTCGTTATGCATCAGCACAGCACAATCAGCAACGACAGGTTGCTTACGGGATCCAGGGCGTGAGGCGGGGTCCACCCCATCCCCATAAACTGAGATGCGCTGAAGCAGCAAGGTCTATCACAGTCGTTAACTTCATTTTCGGTGTGACAGCTTGCACCTTTGTGAGCAGCTGGTTGGTGGAGGTAAGCAAGGAGGCCGAAAGCGATGGCAGCGAGACGGTTGTGACAAGTGTGATCCGGCGAGACCAAGGAGTGAGAGCGAGACCAGGTTTGAGCACAAGACCCGCAGCAGCAACCAGTAAATCCTAACTCAAAAAGCAGTAAACAGCGGTAGCCTTAGCGTGTGACCGCAGGTCCGCTTGCCGCCTTCCACACTCAACTATGACAACATGAGCTTTGACTGCCGAGCCCACGCTTCCCTTGCCACTCACAAACAGGAACAGTAACACTGCATATATGCACTTCCCTGCTGATATTCAATAACGCTGCTGATATTCAATGACGCTGATGTGGTGGCCGTGCTTGCTGACCATTTCGGTGTTGGTGCTAAGCATCGGTTCATACCTCGTTCACCACCTGGTGTGCGTATGGCTGTATACCTCACAAGACCTGAAGAAGCGCTATACCGCAGAATGGGCTCTGGTCACAGGGGCAAGCTCAGGTGGGTCGGCAGTTTCGGCACCTCATGGAGCAAGCGAAAGCATACATGAAACCACAACCTTGCCACAATCCACACCAAGCTTTCGATGCCCTCACTATGCGTTCGGTGCACTTGCTGCTTTGGCGGTCGATTAAGGAATCGGAAAGGCCCTCGCGCAGCGTCTGGCACAGCAGGGCCTGAAAGTGGTGCTGGTCGCGCTAGGCGATTCTCTGCTGGACACAACCCACCAGGAGCTCACAACGGCCTACCCAGAGTGTCAGTTCCGTAAGGCAAGTGCAGTTTGACTTCCGCCCCGCTCCCCTCTCGGAAAGGCACGCCGGCCGGCCGGCCACAAGCACATCCGAAACACAAGCTGCACGGCGCTGTGCACCAGGTTGACGCCTGGTATGGTGTCTATGTGTGGAAGCACCCTCACGCATGCACGCTTGTGTGGTGCTCACAGGTGGCAGTTGACCTTGGCGACAGCTCTGGCGCGTATGTGTCGGTGATAGCGGACGCCACGGCCGACATCCCCATCCAAGTCGTGTTCTGCAATGCCGGCTTCCTCCTCACCGGTTTCTTCCACACGCTGTAAGTGCATGCGGAACTCCTGATGCAAGCGTGTGCCGCACGCATACGCATGACTGTGGGCGCTGCATGCATGCATGCTTTCTTGTTTCTTGGTTGCCGCATCCTACACACTGCACCGTGCAGTGCGGTGAGCCACGTACTCATTGTTTTTTGGGGGGGGGGGCCGGGAACGGTTACAGGCCAGGACACCGCTGCCAACGCAGGCAGAGACAGGACAATCCTGACTCCCTGGGGCCCGGAAATTGTTGTACATTGCTACCGCCACGCATGTGCAGCTCACGCTGATCATGCTGGGTGCCGCAAGTCGTATACCATAGCTGTGACCAACTAGACCAACACGCTGTTCCTACAGCCTGGGAGGACATGTGGCCGAATCAAGGCCATGTGCCTGCAGACATGCATGCATGGAAGCATGCGCACGACTCCACACATGCTGTTCTGACCGTTAGCTTTTGGCTTGTGGTCTGGGCTTAAAGACCCGGTCCTGAAGACCATATGGCACGCTTCATCCACTGTGTGATGTGTGAGGCCTGCCCTACTGGCACTGCCGCTGCCGCCTCCTCGCCAATCAATGATGCATGCCGCAGACCGCTGGACCGCGTGGTGCACAACATCAACTGCAACACGCTGAGCGCAGTACAGATCACCCACCTGCTCACTGGCCGCATGGTGGGTGCTGCCAGACAGAGGCCAATGTGCCCCCAATGTGGCGGTGCTGCCAAGGCCACGCAAGTAACGCAGCGGTGCGCCGGTTGGTTGGCTGGATCATCCACAGAATGGTTCCTATCCATTTGCACCTGCCTGTACATGCACATGGACCGAATGCTCGATGAAACGACAACAGGGATCTAGATGCCGTTGCACATTGCTACCATCCCGGACCTTGTCCAACCCTCTTGCATGCATTTTGCTGTGCGTGTGTGTGCATGTGGCGCAGGTGGCCGCGGGCCTGCGCGGCTGCGTGGTGTTCACGTCGTCCTGCGCGGTGTGCCTGCCCACCCCCATGAGTGCGCAGTACAGCGCCGCAAAGGCCTTCCTCACCGCATTCGGCGCCTCGCTGGCGGCGGAGCTGAGGCCTGCCGGGCTGGACGTGCTGGTCGTGCACCCATCACCGGTAGCATCAAGGTGTGTAGGTGTATGTCTGCATGCGTGATTCGTAATGGCGCGCAGCGGTCATATGATGACGCATGGCATGACCGCCACAGCCATGTGCCACATGTGCAGTTACGCATCAATGGACTTGTGGTCGGAGTTGACAGGCCCATCAGCCTCCGTGAAACTGCAGTCTCGAATGCATGTAGGGACCGTAGTAAGGCCGAGTAGTAGGCAAGCATGCACCAGTCACACGACGCAGAGTACACTGCGCTGCGATCTCCGGCAGTGCAATCATTGTGACCTGCATGCATGCGGCCCCACATGCCACACACAGGTTCTTTGAGGGCTCGTCGCTCCCTATCTTGCGCCTGGCTCAGCGCATGGCGGTGGCGGCGGAGGCGCTGCCTGACGCAATGATGGGCAGCGTGGGCCGCACCGTGCTGAGGGATGTGGGTGCTCCTGCGCTGTGCCTGAGGCTAATAGCCAAGGTGAGCCGCGGTGCAGCATGCAGCAAGCACAAGTCCATAAGTCATCCTTGGTGGATGTTTGAGGTAGATACATCTCAAGCTGTTGCTGCACTGTTGACCTGCACGTGCAGAGAATCCAAGTGGAAGTACGTGCGCACGGATTTGTGACCGTTGTGAGTGTGGATGTGGGTGGGGAGATGTGCTTGGGGATCTGGGGACCGTTGAAGACTGGGTGACTCATTGTGTGTATGTGTGTGCGCGCGCAGGTGGTAGACTACAACCTGATTGCATGCTTGATGGCGCTGCTGGGACAATACTCGTTCGATTTCAAGCGTGCAATGAAGCAGCAAAAGCAGCAGCAGCAGCAGCGGCAGGCATAAGGGGAACGGGTAGCGCAGAGGCGCAGCAGGCGTGAGTGCACCCGCTGGGGTGTTGTGTTGCTGCATCGGGTGCCTGTGATGGACGCCATTCGGAAGCGAGGAACAGGGCAGGTGCTGCAATCAATGCTGCCTGCCACAGGATCTGCACAGCAATCTTTAATCTGCATGGTTCCAATTGCCAATCATACGAAAGCATCATGCATTCAGCAGCGAATTGCACCACCGCCACTGGGTTAACCGCACGTTGTGCATTTGCCTGCACACGCTACCATTAGCAGCACGTTGCACTGGTTGTGTGAGGACTTACCGCCATCTCCCTCCCTGTGCGTCCCATATGACCCCCACGGCCAAGCAGGTTACCCACACGCAGCCACACGTGCGCGTGCCCAGCAGCGGCTGCCGTCCGGATGAGTGCGTGCAGTGCATTGCACCATGCGCATGTATTATAGTGGAGCGCTCCCAGACCCTCCGACCTGTGTGTTGGTTCGCAATGCGGGTGCACCAGTGAGACCATGCCATGGGGAACCATGCTGTGCATAGTGGCAAGGCGCACCCGGTGGATCAATGCTCACCTGCTGGCAGCATGCACATGCCTTCCTAGCTGTCACCGATACCGTCAGTGCATGCCATCGTGTCATGACTGCATGCGCTCTTGCGCCTAGCTAATAATGCCACCAGGCTGAGCACTACTGTACTTCCTTTGGATGGTGCCACTGCTGCTGCAAGCCGCACATACAGAATGGCTGTGATCCAGTACTTTCAATACTGTAGTGGAGGGAATGATAGCCTTTACAGTACCGCAAATCACAAGCTGCCAGGGTAGCGGGCCAGACAATGCCGCTGATACACAGGTGGCATGACTGCATGGTGCTGTGTTGGCGACTCAGCAAGCACATGACATGACAGAGGCAGCACAGCGCAGCACAGCACAGCGCAGGTGAGGACCGCACGGTGGGAAGGCGCGGCCCTACGTGCATGTCATGCTTAGCGTGCGAGAAGCAAGCGGAGTGGAGTGAAGAGGCTACGCAGGCGGCGCGGCACCACAGCGCATATTAAAGGGTTGGACTGTGTTGCAGGGTTCTACCATATTACCAGCAGCCAGATGAGGAGGGGTTGCACAGCCACGCAAACCCACGACGACAACATGATCTAGCTGTTGATGCAAGAGCCGGGTTGCGTTTATGCATGCCATGGTAACTGTCAGACTTGGGTGCTGTGAGAGACCAAGCATGGGCGTGGTTCTGCAACAGGCAGCGCATGCGTACAGTGTTGCGTGCAGCAACAGCAGCAGCAGCAGTCAGCAGCTCACTACTCAGTGTGCGCATCCAAGTAGGCCACCGCCCACCAGCAGTAGCCAGCAGGCAGGGCCTGGGCAGAGGCGCGTCCTTTCGGCACCCTTCGCGCTCTTGTCATCCGCTACCACCACCTCAAGTCCTCAACACAACAGCCTGAAACAGCGACAAGTCGCTAGACAGACGGTAAAGACGAGCAAAGCGTGCCCCATGCTAAAAAATGGAATCACTGTACCGCATGCTCCGCAATTCAACGAATCAATGATGAAGAGTTTGCAGGGCACACGTAAAGCCACCTGCTTCTTGCGCATGGTGCAGGCACTCAGGCTGCTGTGTGTCGTTGTGGCGCGAAAAGGCGTGTGAGGCCTGCCGGCCTGCCTGCTTGCCTGCCTGCCTGCAGCGGCATATGAGCTGACAAGCTCCCAAAACCGCATGAATGTATCGCTGCGCAATTGCGTATGATTTGAGGGGCGCGCACCACGCGCGCTAGTTCATTGCACCAATTATCGCACCTGGGCAAGCTTGAAGAATGCGACTGAATTCATGTATAACGCTGAGCTGTCGGGTGGACAGTCACTAAAATGCATAGCTACGGCCCGCCTCCACGGCTGCTTGTGTTCCCGGCAGGCGCTGCTGTTGCGTTGGCTTTCTGCTTCTGGAGGTACTCCTTCCACTTGTCTGTGGCGCGCAGGATGTGTTCGTGCCACAGCCGCTCGTCCTGCCATGCCAGGCGCTGAGCGCAAGGCAGGTAGGGGTGCGGGCGGCCGGCGCTGGCGGTGCCGTTGGCGGCGCTGCGCGTGAGGTTGTGGTGTGGGTGCTGCGGCCCTGCAGCCTCGGCCTCAGGAAGGCCAAAGTGGTAGTGCGGTACATACTCCTCCTCCTGCACCTGCTCATGCGCCTGCTCCTCAGCTGCTGCCCCCTCTGATGCCTCCTGCTGCTGATTGCCCTGCAAACCACCACTGGCCTCCCCATCACTGCCCTCAGCACCAGCGCTGTCTGCCTCATGGCCACCATTGTCATGGTGTTCGCCACCGCTCCTGATGCTGCTATGTACGGACATGCGCCCGTGGTCTGTGTGGCTGGCAACATCATGCGCTGCCGCCTGCAGAGCGCGTCGGCCCAGCCTTGCCATGCTGCCAGCAGCACTACCGCTACTGCCATCTCCACCATCACTTCCTGCATTGCTGTCAGGTTCTAGGCTGGTGGTGATGACAGGCCGTGCATCACCAGCCGCGCCACCTGCATGGGAAGGTACCCCCCATGCGCCTGCCAGCAGCGCCATCATGCGCCGCGTGATGGAGGCGGAGGGGGCGGCGGCTGACGTGACGGAGCCTCCTCCCGACACATAGCTTGCAATGGAGCGCAGCGCAAGCACGGCCACACTGGCAGTCCCAGAGCTGCTGGAGGCAGCAACACTGCTGCTCCTGCTGCTGCTGCTACCAGAAGCTGACGCGTCTTGGCCCCCCTGCTGCTGCTGCTGCTGATGCTGCTGCTTCCCGGGTTTGGCAGGTCCTGCCTTGTCCAGAAGGCCGCTATCGGGCGTCGTGCCGGCCGCAGCCTGACTGACAGGCGCCAGGGTGCTGTCATACAGCGGCCTGCCCTGCGCGTCCACCAGCCACAGGCCCAGCTCCGCCATGCGCGTGTGCTTGAGGCTGCCGCGCGTGCATATGAGGTGCACAAACAGGAAGCGCGGCTCGCACAGGTGGCGCTTGGATGTGACGAAGAAGCTCTTGACGTGACGAGGGGGGCAGCCCACGGAATCGAACTGCGGAGGGTGGCGCATGATGGTGGCCATGCCGGGCCTTGCCATCTCCGCAGCCTTTGCCGCCGCCTTGGCTGCAGCCTTCTTGGCGGCCTGCTGCTTGCTCCAGTTGCTTGCGACGAGTCTGCGGCCGCCACTGCCGTCCGTATCACCCTGCAGCTCCCCGCTAGTGCTGCCGTGTCGCGCGTCTGCTGCATCTACATCTACATCTGCATCTGCTGCTGCTGCTGCTGCCGCTGCTGGTGCTTCAGGGTGTCTGTCAAGCTTGAATCCAGCAGGTGCAGTAGCGGCGCCGCTGGTGGTGGTGCCGCTGGTGGTGGTGGTGGCGGACACGCTGTCGTCGACAGGCTGCTGCTTGCGCATGGTCGCGGCCTCACACTTCCCAGGCGTGAAGCAGAACTCAAACGCCTTGTCTTTCAGCTTGTTGAGGTGCAGCTGGTTGCGCCGCTGGCCCAGGTGGGTGTAGCCGCGCAGCCAGCGCTCAAACAGCGCCACCTGCAGCACACAGCATGCAGCGTGCAGCATGCATGACCCACTCATGGCTGAGGTAAGGTGGGTTGAGCAGTGAACAGATAAGAGTGTGCAATGCACAACACCGTACTGTCTGAGCGAGCGACAACTAAGCTGTCACTTTTGCTGTGTCACAAGTGCGGAGGTTGTGATGGGACCGGGGAGCATGGCCCCCCAGGCCGCCCCAGCGCTACTGGACCTACAAACCCCAACCCATGCCCTTGTTTCAGAGATGTTCTGCGTGATGTATCCTCACTCGGTCCTCAGTCACTCACTGTTCGTTCGTTTGACTTGACAGCGTACACCCCCCCGTTGATTTGTTTGGTGGCCTCCGTCATGAAGACTGCGTCTGCGCCTGAGCGGTTGAACGCGTAGGCGTAGCTGGCGTGGATGTCGCGCAGGTACGTCACGTCGCTGTCGGTGTAGTGCACGTGGAAGCTGCGCGGAGGGAGGGAGGGATGGAGGGAGGATGACTAGGTGAGGGCATGCCAAGAAATCAGTGGCCAGTGAAAGGCAGGGGCTTTGGGGGGTGCTTTGGGGGTGCTTACCCCAGCTTAAGCAGCTTCAGGCTGATGTGCACGCACGTCCACACAATCTCCTCGTACGCCTTGTCGCCGATGGCCACCAGGCGCATCCCCGCCTTGCCCGCCTTGGCCTGAGCCTCCTTCGCCTTCTTCCCCGACAGACCTGTAGCGGCAGCAGCAGCCTCCGCCTGCTTTGCCAGCGCCGCTGCTACCGCCGCGGCCACTGCATCCTCAGCAGCGCTGACATTCATGGCGCCGCCTTGTTGCGGCCTTGCGGCTAGCACCGCTGCGCGCGCGTTGGTCACCTCATGCTGTGCGTCATAGCATGGCAGGCCCAGGTCCAGGCAGTGCTGCAGGCTCTGAGGGTCCAGCGTGACCGCCAGCACTGAGGCGCCCCCGCCAAACACCTTGAGCGAGTACAGCGCGTTCATCGCATACCTGCAGCCATGCACGCATGTCCAGCCAGCAGCACGCATGTGGGTGTGCAGCAGTTGGGTGCGCCCCGGCATGCAGCGCAAGCATCGTGTGTGTGCATCCTTGATACATATTCGGTGCAGCACACCAGGGCTTCCGTGGAGAGCGGTTTGGTCTAACATGGGATGGACAGCACGACAGCTTGCGTCTGGCCGTAGTGCTCACTAAAAGAGGCCACATGCTGGCCGCAACGCCTGCAGCAAGTATGGCGATGGGCCAGCGCAGGGCCGCCTCAGAGTGCTGCAGTGCCATGGACTTGATGGTGTAACTTTGAGCTTCATTATATCATCATTGACCTGTTACGTTCGTCCCTAAGTGGCATTGCTGGGTTGCACACCGTCCTCCCAGTTGACAAGGACGGTGTCAGTGCTGTACACCCTCTGCCGCTGTAGTGATGGATGGCTTGTTGCAAACCTCTCTCACCTGGACATAGGTAAGGTGAATACCAGGAATGAAACCCAGTTGCTGGGAGTCACGACAACGCCTGCAAGCGCCCGCAGGTCATGTGCTTGGGACGCCCAACGGCCTGCAGGCCACCCTGTCCACTCGTGGACATAGTAATCCGTAGTTGCAGGGGCGCTGGTAACTGGAACGCTGGTTTCATGTGGGGTCTTCGCTAGAGCTATACGTCGCTGACTGTCCAGGTCATCACTTCCACGCGGACGTGGTTCCTGCACCGTACTTGACCAGTGGCGTGAACGTTCAGGGTTTTTTGACAAGGTGTGTAACTGAAAACATGTAAACGAAGAGATATGCTTCAGTGAACCATAAGCGCCAAGTAGCCCAGCGTCCGTGCTTGATGCGCTTGCATGGTTTCACGCACGGACGCCTGCTTGGTGAACAAAGCAAGGTCAGCAAAGTCACTTATGATTGCCCCTGCAGATAACGTGTATTTGTGTTTCGCGTAAAGATCGCTCGTGAGTGTGCAACGTGCTCAGGCAGGGTGTATTTCCTGCTGCTCACCGTCTGGGTGCGCCGCTCCGTAGAAGGCTGAGGCATGTGGGGAGAAACAGCCGGTAAAACCAGGCAGGCCAAGAGAAATAGCATCATGGTGGCTCAGGCTCTATGTGTTGCACCATATGGAGCTGCCACGCCTGGGGCGACGTTCCCGGCGGCGGGCAACCGCCTGGACGGCACACACAGTAACCCAAGGTGTGAGCTGATGTACGATAGACAGTACGGCAGATGCAATGGTGAGCACCAGTAATTATACCATTGTTTTTTTGCCGGAGTGCATTGGAATCTGAAACGCCAATGTCGGCCCGCTCGGCCCACCAACACTCTTTCGGGTGTTGCACTTCAAGGTGTCAAGGCACCAGCTAGGGCAACAATGCAAGCAAGGATCCTACACGAGCTCAATAAACGTAACACCTGACTTATGTGCTGGTCCTGTCCTCGCGCTGAGTTCAACACTGCAAGGGCTGCCACCCCGGGGCCAACCCATGGAAGCGGACCAGCGCTGTGGGGGCTGCAAGAAAGCAGCTGAAGACTGTGGAAACACACCTTCGTAATCCACCGAAAAGTTGCCTTGGATTCCTAGCTGCTGCGCACGGAACAGTGCGGTTTTGCAAGATTGGATAAACTCATGTGCTGCTGCTATGCACATCGTCGTATGGAACCATCAACACCTGACCACCCCATGGACACTGTTACTGTTCCGGGCAGTGTGATAGCTGGTCTACACTGCACAGTCTGGCTTGCAGACGCGTGCAGTGAGTCACCACATGTCGTGACGAAGGGCGCGTTGCTCCAACCAGCCTATGTCGCCAGATTGTGTCTGAGCTGGTGCATTGAGTGGAAGTCTACCAATAACGTGACCACCAAACAGTGTGCAGTACACACATGCAGGCCTGCTTCTGATTGGATGCCAACAATTGGGCGCGCTGTGCAGGCGCGTGTCAAGCCCTATGACACCCGTTAGCATACAGGCCTGAGAACGCGGCACTACTGAATCGTCCTAACACCCAAGCTGTTTCTACTCAGTCGTGTAGCGGTGTAAGGCCCGCGTCTAGGCAGTACGCACTGACGTGCCTGTGACTGGTGGCGTCAACTCCTTGTGTCGGCCTGCCAACGTCACAACTCATGCACGCTGAACTCAAGTCTCATGGTGAAACTTTGGCAGCAGTCCTCGCCTACGCGTCGCTGCACAGCCTGCTGAGCCTCCAGCCCGCACAGTTGCTGACCAGGCAGGTTGCTGACGGCCTAGATGCAGTAGTTCGAAGCGTGTGCACTGCAGACCGTAGATAGTAAAGTAAAGTAAAGTGGCTACACAGGGCGCAGGGCGCACAGCGCAGGGCGCACGGCGCACACTGGATTAAGGAAGGGGCCGCATGAAATGCAGCATCCTACCATGAGACGACGAGCATGGAGGGGCAGGCCATCAAGCAGCATCAGCAGCGGCAGAAGCGTGCTGGTGCTCCATGAAGCGCTTAGAAGCAAAGACAGAGGAAAGGGACCGGACAGCGTGCGAATGGATGGAAGCGCAGGTTGCGGTCGCGCTGTTGGTGCGACAGGCCCACGTGGGAGACCATCAGCGAGAGGGTGGACTCGTAGACAGTGCCCGAGACGCCAAAGAGAAGAGGGACGTGGTGCACCTGAAAGCCCTGGGCCTGTAGGAGAGCAGCCAAGGCGACGTGCTGAGCGGCGGCACGGGCATGCTGGCCATCGGGGGAGTAGTCGCAGCAAAACTTGAGCTCGACCAGCAAGAGGTCATGGGCAAGGCCGGGCGGCTGAGGCGGGCAGCGCAAGATGACGTCTGGGAGGGAGGGAGGCGGGCACGCCAGCGGCAGGAGCCCCGGTGGCAAAGAGCGGTGCGGGGGGCGGAGGGGCGACGGCAAGGCGGCACCGCAGTCAGTGAACACAATGCACCCCCCAAGCGGCCAGCCAGGAGGCCGGTCAACAGTAGAACACAGGCACGGTCATAACGGGCGGTGACTAGGGCGGTGAGGCGCGGGCAACCCGAGACAGAATGGTGTGGGGAATCGTGCTGACCACACAACAGGCAGCGCGGCGCAAAAGACGAGGGCACAGGGGAGCGATAACGAGCGGAGAGGACGAGAGTGCCAAATCGGTACTGCAAGGTGCGGCGGCGGTGGAGAGCGGGGAGGGAGGCATCGTGCATGAAGGCAGTGCTGAGCGAGGGCACGCGATCGGGGAGGTCAAGCCAACGGCGGTAGTAGTAGGCCAGGCGGTTGGAAGTGCCGGGGGCATGGCAGGCACGCATGACGGAGCGCAGAGACAGAGAGAGGTCGTCCAAGGGCCACAGACCGGCCTGGCCGGCAGGGGCAGCTCGCACCGTAGATAGCAGTATCACACTGCACCTGCGCAAGTGCAAGCGCATTTGTGAGGTGCATGTTGGGTGCATGTTGGGTGCATGCTGGGTGCATGCTGGCACGAATCCCACCTACGCGCTGACGGGCCCATGCGCCGCCTCAACAGCGTACGCGTTTGCATTTCTGCAGCGGGTGCAAGGCAGGGCCACGCACGCACCTCCTGTAGCGCCTCAACCCAGAGCGGCGCTGAACCCGAGCGTGAAGCGCATCAGCGCATGCAGTGACCGCCGGTGCTGCTGGTCCACTGCGCAATGACCTCATGCATTGGTGTAAACGCAGCGCAGCGTATGGCGCAGTGGGTGCAGTTTCCGTCCCCACGTGTGTGCACACTGGATGGCCCCATGGGCAGCAGACTGCATGGCCCTGTGGGAACAAGCATTTCTCAACGCACGAGTGTGTGGCCGCATGCGAAAACAACCCTGACACATGGATGCGTACTGCGACCGCTCTATATCTGAACGCCGTAGGAGCTGGGAGGGGCTTCATCCCTCGCTCCACTCACCTGGTCCTACTCATCCTACTAGTGCGACCGCCACCACCACAGTGTTACTGCCAATGTGAGCACCACTAGCGCTGGCGTGCGCGGTTGACACAACTGAACGAGCATTGCTAGCTGTCCGCACCACGCGCCACACTCCCACCCGCACGCTCCTCCTCGACCTCCTCATCAGCATTATCCTGCTGCTGCTCCCCCTCCCCACTAAGCGGAGGGTCATCACCACCACCATCAGAGGCTTCAAGCTGCTGATCCTGCTGCGGTGGCGCCAAGGCAGCGGCGGACGATGCACCGTCCTGAGACGCCGCCTTCTGCGCAGATGCTGCTGCCGCCTTGCGCTGCTTTGCCATCTTGGCCTTGTGCCTCCTGATCGCGCGCTCCTCCTCAGCCTTGGGCACGTTGCCGTTGCGCAGCGCATACGTCTCCGCCAGACCGTCAGGCACGCCGGCCTCAAACTCGCGGCTGAAGCGCATGTGGTCCGCCCACAGCTTGGCGGACTGCCACGCAAGCGTCTCGCTGCATGGCAGGAAGGGGTGTGGTCGCAGACTGCCATCCAGATACTGCTGCTGGTGCTGTTGATGGGCAGGGTTCGGTTGCATGCCAGCAGGGGCTCCCTGGCGCTCATCATGCGGCTCCTGAGCATCACCCCCCTCATGAGCATCATCAGCACTCCCCTCCACATCG
>BDDA01000473.1:69054-91607 GCA_001662385.1 Chlamydomonas asymmetrica | reverse complement strand
CCTGCCTGCCATCCACCCCCATCCACCCCCATCCGCCCCGCCCCTTTCTCCCATGCATGCTGCATGTATGCGTGGCATCTGCGAACCCCCTCGAGGGCGAACTTGGGCCTCTACCTGGCTGGCCAAGTGTAAACTACAACAGCGTTACATGCGGTACGGTGGGGACGGCTGACACGCGCCCCCACGCAACCATTGCTTACACAACTGCTACCTAGCATATCGTGCATCGTGTGCACCAGGCACTCCCGGCAAGTCAGCACAGTATGCATCACTCCTTGACGCCTGCCTACTTACAACATGGTCACCAACCCTGCGAGGAAGGAGGCTGGGAAATTGCATCGCCGCTCTGAAAAAGCGAAGCTACACTAGACTCTTCCCATGACCGTAGCATAGGACACCGTATGCTAACAAATGTGAGTCGAGGTGGGCCTCATGAGTCATGACACGCCCAAGCAGCTTGGGCCGGGCCCAGATGAAGGCACGCGCCGTGCATGTTTAGTGCAGCTGGACAGCCTACGTTGCCAAATTTTTTAGCCCCCAACAAAGTAAATACGGTATCGAGAATTGATGCGATCACGCTCGTTGGAGCACTCTCGTCCAAAGCGGGGGCCGCTACCTGAGCAGCAAGATATCAGCAATCACACAAACAAAATGCGTCACAAGTGGATAAGTGATCAGCCGATGCATCACGATTGGGAGGCAAAACGCCACGGCGATGCAGGTGCAGGTGCAGGCACAAACACACGCGCGGTTGTTCGTCAGGTGCAGTTGCTACCCTCACGCATACGCAAACTCCACGGCCCCACGGGGAGCACACTGCATGGCCCCACGGGGGACAAATAACTCTAAACACACGGGGTACGAAATCGTACGTTTGCGTCGTATATGGTGACGCAGCGCTGCGGCTGCAACATGGTGCATGCCGCAGCAGCGTACACAGTTCGCAGTGATGGCAGCGCTCTGGCTGGTTCAGTGCGGCGAGGACGGTGAACGAAAGCGACAGGCGCAAAAACCAGTTGAGTGATACCATACGGGTGAACTGACAAAGCAGCGGGAGGTCGCTCACGCCGCCTTGTGAACTGGCCTGTGAACTGGCTGGCTTGCAGGCGAGGGGCGGCACGGTGGATGTGTCACTGACTGATGGAAGTTCACGGCTTATAACATACCTGATCAAGTGATCATGCCAAGCACTCGAGGTGCGTTCAGTGAAGGACTAGGCATAAAGCATTGCAATCCTATCAAACATGAACGCATTTGTCGCCCTCTCCCTCTCGCCCTAGCACACCTCACACACATTTCTCTCCCTCTCTCTCACGCTCTCGCACACTTGCACTCACATGCAGCCACATGCGAACAAACAGTGGTCAGTCGAGCGCATATGCGTTTGCGTCGCTGCTGTGTGTTGCACAGCTCAGGATATTTCCTGTGGTCACACCGAGCTGCTGCCTGCCCTGACAGTCAAACCCATACGTGACAGCCAAGCCCATATGTGATAGTGATAGGTAGGTATAGATATAGCGAGTCACACATGCTGGACCCAACCGCACGTCGACGGTTAGTCCAGGGCCTCCCCCTCCCACTTGTTGCGCCTCTCAGGTAGACGATCACTCGGAGGGTTGCAGGCTGCACGCGCGTGGTGCCTGGTGTGGAAGTGGCGGGTGCCGGGAGCGGGACGTCAGGATGTGTAATGTACAGCAAAGCCTCTATGGCCGGTGGTTGGACTAGCTGGGCGCTGGCTGTGGCGACGAGTGTTCCCATGTGGGCAGGGCTCGCACGACACGAGTAGCTCCCTGGTGAACGGCGGTTTAGCCGCTGCAGGCTGCGGTTTACAACGGCACGCAGGGCCGACTCAGCAGCAGGCGGGCTCACCGCGGGAGCTTGGTCGCCTCATGGCGGACCAGCTGCACTTCCGCTAGTCAGGACGGCGACGGCAGCGGCAGCGCGCCCGGCGACACGTCCTGCGGCCAGATCGTGCCCAGCTGGTATATGATACCGCCCCCGCTGCCGCCGGCGCCGTCGCCCTTCGCGCCCTTGCCAGACCCGCTGAACACGCCGCGCCCGGTGCGCGTCCCGCCCCGCCGGCCGCTGGCGCGTTCGCTGCCGCTGCTGCTACCGTCGGCGGTCGCTTCAGCCGCCGCTGCGGCAAACTCCAGTTCCTCCTCCGTAGACTGGAAGCTGTAGCTGCGACCGTTTGACGATCCGGACGACCCCGGCGGGGAGTCGGGTCGGTTGCTGGCAGGCCCCCGGAAGGAGGAGGAGGAGGCCGGGCTGAAGGGCGAACCGCCGCTCACGTACCACGCGCCGTTGCCGATGCCGTTGTAGCTGCGGTACCGCTGGCTGTAGCTCACGCCGTCCATGCTGCCGTCGGCGCCGCCGTTGCTGCTGGCGCCGTTGACGCTGCCTCCGTTGCCAAGGCTGGCACCCGGCATGGACGCGCGCAGGGGGCCGGGGCCGCAGGACCCGCCGGTAAGCCCCACGCCCCACATCGCCGCCTGCTGCTGCTGCTGCTGCTGTTGCTGTTGCAGCTGCAGCTGCTGCTGCCGCTGCCAGGACAGGGAAAGTGGCACACTGCTACTGCTGACGCCAGAAACAGTCCTGACCACTCGCACCAGCGGCTCCTGCACAACTCCGCCGCTGCCACTCAAAAACCCGCTGCTGCCATTCCCAGCAGCGCCGTTAGACGATGAAGGGGCGCCGGACGATGCCAGGGACGCCATCGCTGGGACAGCCCCTGGAGTGCCATTCGCCGCTGACGTGGCAGTGGGAGCCGTGGCAGGCCGGGGCGGCGGCCGCCGCAGCTCTGACTTGATGTCCTTTGAAGGCGGCGGTGTGAACAGGTAAGGGGAGGCGGAGGCGGGCCGCTGCAGGGACGACGCCTGCTGCTGCTGCTGCTGCTGCGCCGCCTGCTGCACCGCGGCCGCACCCGCGACCGCAGCAGCCGCCGCCGCCGCCGCTGCTGGTACGGCGATTGCGCTGGCGGCTTGCTGCGCCTGCAGCACGGCCAGCTCTTGCTGCTGCTGCTGCTGCTTGTCCCGCTTGACCTGCTTTGGCGAGCGCAAACGCTCGACACTGCCGTTGGCAGCACCGTTGGCGGCGCTCGCCCCGCTGGCGGCGGCGGCGGCGGCGTACACGACACGCGCGCCCTGCTCCGCTCGCCGCTGCTGGGGCGGGAACTGCCCAAACGCGCCCGTGGCCGCGCCGGCGGGCTGCCGCTCAAACACGTCCTCCATAGCGTCGTCGTGCTCGCCGGCGTAGCGCGCGGGCCGGCGCGCGGTCTCGTTGGCACATATCTGCACGAGCTCGTCGAGCCAGTGCGGGTGCGGCGTGATGCGCGGCAGGTGCGCAAACACCAGCGACAGCTGCGTCGAGTCGAACGCGTCTAGCTTGGAGTAGAGCGCCAGGATGTAAGAATACAGCCACGACACCTGCGATGGGGCACACGCACGCGCAGTCACGAGCGCAGCCATAAGCGCAGCAATCCAGCAGCAACGCTTTAGTGTCTGGTATCGCTCCTGGCCAGGCCAACCAACACTCTCAGCACGTTAGGTAGGCTCGGCATTTCCTAAAAACCAGGGAGACCGCGGTTGTTGAGTCTGGTGACGAGGCCGTCTGCGGGCACTCGAGCTATTTGCCTGCATGCGCACATGCCGTACGCCCAGGTGCCGCATTACGCCAGTTCAACACCTGGCACCGAGCGCTTCGCCATGCATGCATGGCATACCAGTATACTGGACAACCGCAAGTCTAAGCTCAGAGACTCTGCGCACCCGCACTCACCTGCGGCTGGAAGCCGACCACCGCCAGCGCCTGCGCCACGCCCGCCAACGCCTCCGCGCTGCACCCCGCCAGCTTGGCGTTGGAGTGCTTCTCAAAGTGAAGCAACCACCCGGCACTTGGCCGAAAGCCCAGCTTCACGAGTGCACACAGCGTCTCCGCCTGCAGCTGCCCGTTGCAGATCGGCAGCCGGTGCGCAATGTGCCGCCCGAACTCCGAGAGCCATAACAGGTTCGGCCCCTGGCCTAAACTCGCGAGGGACTGTATTAGCTCGCAGCCCTGCTGGGGCGTGAGGAAGGGGATGCGCTTAAAGGTGGCCGCGAAGAACTGCATCATCCACACGTCAGACGCGCGGAAGCGCAGCTTAGAGAGCGCCTCGACGAGCGCCGTGAGGTCCTCCACGCGCGTGTCTGAGAGGCTGCGCCGCGTGGCGAACAGGCACACGTTCATCCAGTCGCTATCGGGCCGCGCGTTGAGCTTGGCCATCGCCGACACGATCGTCGAGAGCTTCTCGGAGGTGATCTCCGGCAGCAGCGCGGTGATGCGCGCGCACGCGGCGGCCATCCAGCGCTCGTCGGGGCGACACCCCAGCGCCGCGAACGAAGCCAGGCTGCTCGCGAGCTGCTCCAGGCTGTACTTGGGCACGTGTGGGTGCGACACCCGGAAATACTTGACCACCCAGTCGTCGTCGGGGAGGTGGAGAAGGCCCGAGAGGCCCGCGGCGACGGCGGTGAACTGCCACGGCTCGAAGCTCTTCAGCTGGCCCTTGCACGCAGCGCAGAACGCCACGAGCCAGTCGGTCGCCGGGCGGTGGCCCGCTCGGCTGTACGCGCGGATGAGGGCAGGCAGCTGCGTGGCGTCGTATGCGCGCACGCGCAGGTGCGGCAGCGTGGCAGCGGCAAACGCCTCGTACCAATCAGGCGGGGGCGTATGCCCCAGATGCGAGATTGCTTTCATAAGCTCCAGCAACTCCAGCGCCTCCATGTGCTTCAGTCTGAGCCTCGAGACTTTCACGAGCGCCTGGACCACCGTGTCGTCTTCGTACGAGAGGCGCGCAAGCGCCTGCACTGCCCTCACCAACCGCTTGTCGCCCAAGGTGTGGGTACGCGTGCATAAACGCTTGGCGAGGCGTCGGAGCAGACGCGCTACGTTGAACTCGTCGGGGCCTCGGCTGCGGGTTCGGCCGTGCCGGCGCTCTACGTATTCCACCGCGGGGTCGACACGCAAGCGAGCCCTGCGGCCCCTTAAAGGCCCCCTCCGCGGGTCGTCCTGCTTGCTGCTCAGTCCCCTCGAAGCAGCGGACGCACGAAGTCTGGCGCCCTGCTGCGGCTCGTCTGCGGCTGGCTTGCTGCTAGAGGCGCCAGCAGCGCTCTGCTGGCGGGCCAGGAGGTGCTGTTGTGCCAGCACCGCAGCCGAGCCCTGCCGAAGCGCGCCCGCTGCTTCCTTTGCAGCTTCCTCGGCCATCCGTGCCTGCCGCGCGGCCTGCTTCGCAACGATCCAGTGGGACGCCGTAACTAGCACGTCGCAAGCCTGGCACGTGGTGAGCTGCTCCTCAAACGTCACATAGGCCCTGCACAAGTCGCGCAGGTCTTTCGCAGCTGACACGTACTCCCAGGCCGCGTTTGAAGTTGATGTACTGGGTGCAGCTGCAGCTGCAGCTGAGGCTTTCTGCTGGGGCTTTGCGCTGGTCTGCGTGCGTTCTTGCTTGACCACAGTTGGTGGAGCTGCCACCTGCTGCTTACGGCGCTTTGGGGCCTGTGGTACAAAGCAGCAGCACAACGATCACGGACCGCAGGTCGTAACCTCGTACGAACCTCCACTACAACCCCAATTGGTCGAGCTAGAACCAACACCCCCAGCAGCTTAACATGCAGAAAAGCACGTTGATTCAGTGACTGCGTTGCACTCATAAGTGGGAAGTGCGTATTGCTTACCGTTGGCTGCGCAGCAGTGCTACTCGAGCTACCAGTTGGGGCGCCAGTTGGCCGCTGCGGCTTGGTCAAGGGCACAACCCCAGGTGCTGCTGCGGCTGAAACGCAGCTCCGCTGACACTGGTGCACAGTGCTAGGGGCATTGAAGCTGGCCCCTACAACGGAAGGCCCCGGCACCTGCTGAAACGGATACAAAGCCAAGTTCACTTACGACCCACCCAAACACGCACGACCACGCACCACACACAGGAGCCGAACACATAACGCAAGAGGTAAATCCAGCTTACCCTAGACAGTCCTGGCACATGGCTGTGTTGGCCCAGCGTTTTGGCCGCAATGGTGCGCATGGTCGATGGACTGGCCAGCACCTCATACAGTCAGTTCTGTTGTTGCACAACCACGAGTATAAGCACATAAAGAGGCATTGATGTTGCTGAGTTGGGCGGGTAATCCTGTAGCATTTGCGGGACCACTTCTCAGTCCAAAAATTGTATCGTGGGCAAGTTGGGCATCGACTAACAGGGAACGAGCACGAGCGAAACCCTGAGGGGGTGCGCAGGTGCCTTGTAAAGCTTCAAACTCCAATCTCATGGTGCTTTATGCTTTCGTCAACACAGCGGGACCAAAAGCTGTTTGGGCTTCCGTCCTAAACCTGTCTGCGCACAACGGTCGACGCAACTTGCCTGATACCAAGAGCGTACGCCACAACATTCCAGAGCGAGCGTATGCCAGCTGTGTATAGCGTCAGCTGACTCTGAGTCGTTCTACTCCCTTGCGTTAGACTGCCAAACCCAGTTTCAAGTGGGGTGAATCAATCCGAGGCAAGGGCTTTACATACAGGCGTAAGGCTATGAAATATGGCTGGATATCTAGGTACAGTTGCCACATAGCTTGCTGGCTGCGCACCAAAATGGGCGAAGCAAAAGACCAAAATCTCGTTCTCATGCATCTCGAAGATGGACCGCCGCAAACAGGTGAATAGCAGCAGCCAAACCATAGATCCCAGACAATATTGTCGTGTGCAACACATACGGCTTATCCTTAACCCCCCCGGACACAGCGTGTTTGAGGTCTGTGACTACAATTGTGCTTGTGGCGGCCGTGCACACGCAGTTGGCGCAGCTGGACTAGCTTGATGACAGACGTGGATAACCAGTGAACGTTCTCATGTGTAACGTTCTACCGGCTTTACTTTGAAAGCACCATTCGTCGCAGCAACACCGCGACAACCCCTCACTGCATACGAGGATTGTCCACAGCGCGAACTGTGAGAAATTGTGGACTTTGCCAGCACACCAACTTCTACAACGAAGACTGAAACGTTCCAAGGAACGGTTACAGACTTGTCGGACTCATCACACACCCAGCATGCTTGAACCTGCCCCTCAGCATGCCCCCCGTGCTCTGCAGCCAAGTGCATGTAATCAACGTGCAGCCCGTGGTGGCCTGTGTGAAAAGCCCTGGACTTGCCAGACGCTTCAGGGCAGCATTGGAGCCAGCGTGAGCTGCGTGTGCACACCCCGCCATATGCCCTTTTTGGGCGCCAAAACACAAGAACACATTTTGACAAGGACCGGTCCGAAGCTGGTGTGCACTGTTGTCCAAAAGGCTTGAATAATTTGGCGACTGCCTTGGCATCATTACAGTACCACAGTCAGTGATAAGTTGCACGCAGCCTTGGTAAAACGCGATGGGCCACCTGTGCCAAGGGGACAACACCAAGTTCAAACCACTACCACGCAGCTTCTCACTGGTCCACTCAAGGCTCTGGAGGCACAGGCTTGGCCCGCAGCGCGGCCTTTGCACCAGAGTCAATAAGCTTCTGCATCTTCTGCGCCGCGCGCCACTTTTTGGCCTGCACAAACTTCTCGATCGGCTGGCCGTGCTTGCGCACGAGGATGCGCTCGTTGCTGTACTTGTTGCGCCGCCGCGTGCGCTTGCCCTTGGTGTACACGCCCCACGGCGTGCACGAGGGCCGCCCGCCGTTGCCGCGCCCCCCGTGCGGGTGGTCGATGGGGTTCATCGCTATGCCCCGCACTGACGGCCGCCAGCCAAGCCGCCGTCGCTCCCCGGCCTTGCCATGGTTGATCATCTTCTGCAGGTGGTTGCTGACGATGCCGATCGTGGCACGGCAATCCAAGCTGATCTGCCGCGTCTCGCCTGCGCGACAACAACACAACATTCAGCAGGACGAACATCACCATGCAAGGTGATCATAATCCTGCAAGCTTGGCATGGCGGGACTCTCAGGTCGCATGCATGCATCGTGCACGTTGGGATGGGAGAGCTGGGATTCGGAGACCCAGAATGGATTGGACCGCATGCACACCCGCATGCGCCACACGTGCATGCGTCACACGGTCGCAGCTGACACACAACGCATGAGGGACGGCATGGCTATGCACGAGGGACGCCAAGTGCAAGGAGAGTAAAAGGCACTGCGGCACCCCGTGTTCCTAAGGGATCTCTCACTCAGTACTGGTGAGGCTCAATGGTGGTTGACTGCGATGTGCGGATGGGTATCGGACTTTTCACCATGATATGGTCGCATGTAAAGCCAGGGTTCGGAGCAAGTCATATACCAGTACCGAACACTGGCAATGCATGTGCGCTGCTTGCCATCCCCAGCTGCTCAGCGCTGGGTTGCCGCTTGGTGCTGGTTCGGTTCCCTCGCTTTCTTGCCTGCGGATGGGTTCGCCAGTTCAGCCAGCGTGCCGTGTTGTGTGTGCTGGGGCCTGTCAGCTGGCGCTTTCCTTGCGTTGCAGCTGTTGTCTGCCCTGCCGCCCGCCCTCGCTGCTCCTTGCCCTGGTGTGTGAGCGTGCTGGCGCTAGGTGTGTGGGTGTTGCTCCTGTCCTTCTCTGTGCTTGCCTCCTCAGGAGCAGGTGGCCTTGTTGCTGTGCTGCAGTTCCCATGCATCCACGTCGGGTGTATGGGAACACCACCTGTAAACCTACTCAGTCAGTGCAGGTGGCTTCATCGTTGTGCTGCGGTTCCCGTGCATCCACCTCGGGCGTATAGGAACACCAGCTGTAGCTCTTGTCATTCATTCATTCATTCATTCATTCATTCATTCATTCATTCATTCAAATGGCCTTGTTGTTGTGCTGCAGTTCCCATGCATCCGTCTCGGACACCACATGTACCCCACACCAGTCAGTACAGGTGGCCAGCTCAGGTGGCCACCTCAATGCATGGGAGATAGGGAGCACCACCCGAACCCCTCAAGCCAGTGCAGGCGGCCTCATGCCGTGCTGTGGCTCTAACGCAATCCATTTTGGGTGGATGGGCACACCACCTGTACCCCCAAGCCATGCGTGGCCAGGCTAGCCTGAGCTGGAAGCATTGCTGAGGCGGCGTGCAGATCCCATGCACTCAACGGGATTGCACAGGGTCACCTCACCACTCGGTAACATGTTGAGTCGCGCAGTGCAGACCCTCACACACTTCCCTCGAGCATATCACACTGCATGGCCCCACAGTATTCACATTAGATGGCCCCAAGGAAACCACTTCCTGGCACACTTCCCGCGGGTGCTATGTGCGGGGCCTCCGTAGCCAGTGACAGGGTGATGCCCATGCGTACGTAAAGCAGCAGTGCCGTACGGCAAACGCCACCAACGCCACAATGCCACAGCCCGTCAGCCCCACCAGGCTGCCCGCGGGTCGAGCACACCCTAGCAAGTGGATCCCCATTCCCCACCTGAGGGCAGCTTGACGATCGCGTAGTGGTCCTGCTTGGCCTGGATCAACGCGCTCGCGTTGGCGGCGCGCGCCAGCTGTCCCCCTTTCCCCGGCCGCAGCTCCACACTGTGCACGGCCGTGCCTGTCGTCGCAGACAGCCATGCGGTTCAAGCGATGCAGGGTGGGCAGGTGTAGACGTGGGGAGCAACGAGCTGCATTCCTAAGGTGGCAGCGAGTCACGCATGGAGCTACCTCAACTGGTCACGGGTCCCACCCAACTGGCGAAGGCACCCACGCAACCATGCACATACAACAATTCTAACTGGTTCGGATCATGGATTCATGGTGCAGACACTGTGGCACAATTGCATGTGGGCGTTGTTGTGCGCCAAGGCGTGCGATGTTAAACAAACACTGGACGGCGCCAACACCCCTAAGGCCTATGCACCATTCCCGAGCGTGATTCGCGAGTGATCGGGTGAAACGATGCTGTTGAGGTCTTGCTCGATTTCAACACGGCAATGCAAGGGACGGGGATTCAGGGTACGTTATCCCCCCCACCGTACCCTGCGGGGCCTGAGGCAGTACCCACTCACCTATAGGGATGTCCCGCAGCGGCATCACGCTGCCGGCACGCACGGGGGCGCCGGGCCCCGAGGCAAGCGCGTCCCCCGGCTTCACCTCCGCAGGCGCCAGGTGGTAGCGGTAGAAGGGCAGTTCGCCCTCTGCAGACGTGCGGGTGCAGGCATGGATGTGCGTGCGTGGGTGCGGGTACATGCATTGGCATGGGTATGGGCGCGGGGAGTGGGGTGCACGAGTACGTGTGTGTATTGATGCACAGGTGAGGGTGAGGGTGAAGGTGAGGGGTGGCGTTTGTGTACATGTGTGTGTGGGTTTTGAGCCTGGTATGCATCACAACGTGTGAGTTGGGATCGCCGAGACAGACGTGCGTGAAGCACAGCTGCGGTGCGCTGTCACACCTGCCTGCCCTGCATGGTGTGCCCTAAATCCCCCTTAGGGGCTCAATACGCCGTGCTGTGCAGGAATGCTGAGCTGTTGGCGCAAATCCACCCGGACTCCCATGAAAAAGCCGCCATGAAACACCCTGAATGGTGACACCGGTGAGTCATGTTTGTTGCAGGCCATGACTCATGGACGACTCACCGGGGGAGTACTTGACAAGGGCGAGGAAGCCTGAGCGGCCGGGGTCATACTCTATGCGCTCCACCACCCCCGCAACGCCCTCCGTCTCCTTGCCGCGCACAAAGTCAACGTCACGCAGCACCTTGGCGTCACCGCCGCCCCTGCGTGGCAGAGAGAGGCGCTCTCAGGGATGTGCAGTGTGATTCCCGTGGGAATGTGCAGTGTGCGTTGGGGGGTTGCGATACGGGCACGTGCATTTGCGTGCGTGGCGTTGTGTGTGCGTGCATGTTGCAGTTGGTGAGAGGTGGTGTTGGCGCTGCGTGCATGCATAGCGGCTCCTGGCATTTGCACACCGGCAGCGGGGCATCCTGTGTGCAGAACGCTGCAGCGCATGTGCCACACGCTGCGCTGTTCGCCAGAGCCATGTTGATGGTGAGAGCATCGGTGCACCCGCGGCACCGTCAAGCGGACAGCCGTGCAGGCAGTGCGCTGGCCACAAGTGCGGGGTGCACATTGGTGCTTCGGTGCGCCGCGCACCTGTGCCGCACGGTGATCCTGCCGGTCCGGTTGCGTCCGCCGGTTTTGTCCTTTGGCTGCGAGAGCTTCGGGTGCGGCGCCCCGGTGTACACGCCCAGGGCGTCGTAGTCGATTGATATCTTATGCCGCAGCCCAGGGGTTCTGGGCTTCCAGTATATCAACCCTGCACAAAACAAAGCCCCCGATTGCATATTAGAAGAGGACTGGGGGTTGCCTTACACAGCAGTGCTGATAAGCAGGCGTAAAGAGTGGTATGTCCAGCATGCAAAAACGGGCTGCGTGCCGGACGTGATACTGGACTGACCTGGCATGCTTGCGGCCTTCTTGAACTTGTAGGTGTACTTGGTTCGGACGAAGCCGAGCAAGTGTGCAGCGCCTGCGAAAACGGGGCAACCATGCGTGATGGACTGACTGCGCCATTGCTCGTGCCTTGTTCGCACACGCTGACGGCAATAAAGTTGTGCGGTCATACCTGCAGATAGGCCGTCCTGCAGCAGTGCCTGGAGCCCTGGCAGAGAGCCACTGGTGCTTGCGACGCCCGCATCCTGCTCAGATGGCACACAGCAAACGCGTCAGCCTGCGTTGGGAGCACGATCGACCGGCTCGGGTGCGGAACGACATTAAGCGAGCCTCACCACAGTGTTGATTGCTGCAGCCCTGCCCAGCTGCAGGCCACACTGCTGGAAGACCCGCCGAAGCATGCTGCGCTCCGCCCAGCGTTTACGGCATAACACGGATTAGAGCATCAAGCAGGGCGAAACAGGACAAAGGTAGGAAGGACAGGTGACCGAGGCTTGCCAAGTGAATGTATCTCACAGGTAGTCGTGCGCCACTCTTTGACAGCAGGCCAGAACCGTCAATCATCGCATTTCATGCATTCCATTCAACATGCTCGAACACCGACGCTCCCCTGTGCAGTGCCATTGCAAATTCCAGAGGTTGAAGACACGGGCCTTGCTTCTACCACTTGCTGCTGGCGCTAAGTGACAGTGCGTAACCATACGCCATCAATGATTGCTGCCACGTTTCAATAGGGTAGGCGAAGCTCCGCGTCAGGTGAGCCTCACAGCAGGTGCGCACAAGGCTACATATCCAGTCGTTTGGTCCTTCTGCAACCATGGACGGCTCCAGCGACAGGACACCCTATGCCATACTTGGACTTGACGCGGACCCGGACATCCCAGAGGCCGACATAAAGAAGGTATGTTGGCGTATCGCAGAACTGCCAAAGTGGCCGGATTTGTACCTAGTTGCGCTACTGGGTGCCAAAGTATATGGTGATACACACAGCGCGCGCTCACCAAGCATGCCGTGCCTGCTGGCTTGCAGGCCTACCGGAAGAAAGCCATCCAGCTGCACCCCGATAAAAACCCAGACAATCCAAATGCAGGTGAGAAAGCTGCCTTACCCTGCACTCTTCGTTGCTTGCGATGAAACACGCCAAGGCATTCGTTGCACCCCTGACTGACGTTGAACACGCGTGTCTGCTTTGCTGCGGTGGCGCTGCTGGCAGCTGCGGAGTTCGCGGAGCTTGAGAAGGCCTACCGCGTCCTGCTGGACTCCTCAGCACGCGGAGCTGTCGATGACTACCTCAAGTGCGTCGCCAAGCTCCATTGCTTTTCCCCTGCGCGCCAGCGCGTCGCGCAGCATGGCAGTAGCACTCTAACAGCAGCTTGCTATGGCGCTGGTGGCGGCTGCTGCCTGGACCATCCTCTGGGTTACTGCAACACGTTCACCCACACTGAGCTGCTGACCTTGTGGTCAATCCCGCATGTGTCTTCGTGTCGGCGTGAATACACATAATCTCAGTGTGTCCTGTACTGTACTGTACTGTGCTGTACTGTACTGTACTGTCAAGGCAGCAGCAGCTCACAGCTCATCCTCCGGCCCTGCTGTGTGGACACTCGCACTCTGCAGGGCCCAGAAGCAGCGCGTGGAGCGCAACGCGCACGTGGACGCCAAGCGGCGCAAACTGCGGGAGGAGCTGGAGAAGCGCGAGCGCCAGGCCTTCGGGGAGCGCAGCGAAGTAGAGGTGCGTTGTGTGCTTATGTAACATCGGCATCCTTGATGGCAAGGTTGAACGCACGGCAGCGCCCGGCATGCAGCGCACGGTTTATGAGGAGGCACAGGCCTGGGGGCTTGCGCTCGCCGTGGCAGGACGTGTGCCTGGTGTTGATTTGCGTGCATGCAGCACATGCTGCATTCCATGCATGCCTCCATGCAGGCTGCTTGCATCGCATGCTTCATGGCCTCCATGCCCTACACAGAGGAATCGAGTGGATTTGATGCGTTGGGCAATACTCCAATAGCATGTGCGCAACCCCGTGTCAAGCCGTGCCAAACCATGCCCTACCCAAATTGACTGGCGCCTGTACGGCATTCGCCCATGCCTTGCCAACGCCACGCTGCTGGCGCATCATCACATGGCTCGTACTGCCTCTGCCTCTGCCAGTGCGGCTGCAGCGCAGCAGCCGCACAGGCAAAATCTAATCGATCGAGTGTACATCGCTTGGCCAATCACGCCATTCATGGATGGCCGAGGAAGTTTATGCGAGTTTTATGGTGTGGCTGCTGCTGCTCTGCAGGTCGCCAAGCAGCGCATGATGGCGGAGCTGGAGAAGCTCAGGTGCGTTGGTTGCGCGGCGGGCGGTTGTCGTCAACGCTGCTGCCGGTAGCGCATGCACGCACGCCAGACACTTTTCAGGGCGGAACAAGATTGATTTACCACAGGCACCAGCACACCGAATCATCGCGTCGTGCAGTACAGTCACATGCTCCTTCGCATTTCAGAATTCACACATACTAGATCACTTTCTCTGATAGAAGGAGCAACGATGTGTACCTGTACTTGTTGGCTGTTGGCTTTGCGGTCGCTGCTGCAGGCGCAAGATGGAAGCGGAGGAGCACGCGCGACGCCACAACGTCGCCGCTGCTGCTGCCGCAACGTTCGCCGCTTCGGTCAACGGCATGCAGCATCACCAGCAGCAGCAGCACGGTATGCTGGCTCCTAGCCCCGTCGAGATCGCTCGGCGAACACTCAAGGTGTCTTGGGACCCCGCCACGCGAGATTACAGATCCGAGGAGATCCGGCAGATCTTCGGGCAGATCGGGGAGGTGGAGGACGTGGTGGTGAGATCTGGATCTGGGTCAGGCGACGCGGCTGCGGACGGCGGCAGCAAGGCGAAGCGGCGGAAGGCGACCGCGCTGGTGGTGATGGCGGACGAAGCGGCCGCGGCGGCTGCGTTGGACCGCGTGTGCGGCGACCCCTCGGACCCGCTACTCGTCCTGCCAGCAAAGCTCAAGCCATCCGAGCAGGGCGGCGACCCCGCTGCCGCTGCCGCTGCCGCAGGCGCAGGGATTAGCCGGGACGCAACGCCGCAGCCAGTTTTTCCCTTCCCTCCACGCCCGGGGCAAGCCGTCGACAGCGGTGCAGCCGCCGCCGCCGCCGCTGGAGGTGGCACTGACGTCGGCGCCGGCCCAGCGGGCGTCCAGGCCAACAGTCGGCTGCCGAGCGCACTACCCAGCCGGCCGCTGTTCCCCACCGCAGCAGCCGGCGGCGGCGTCAAGCCCCTATTTCCATCGTCATCCTTTGCATCCTCGTCGTCATCCCAAGGGACCAATGAAGGCCCCGCACCCACAACCGCAGCAGGGTCTGCCGCAGCCACAGGCAGCGGAAACGGCACAGCTCCGAAACCAGCCAGCAGCTTCCCATCTGGTGGTTTCGGCAGCTTCAGCAGCTTCCCGGGCTTCCCAAGCGCCGCTGGAAACGGCGCCGGCGGGTTCGGGGGTGGGGCTCCGAAACCGCAGCCGCCGATCAGCGCGCTCGAAAGCGACCTGTTTGAGCGGATGCGAAAGGCGGCGGAGGCTAAGAAGCGCGCTGCGGGCGAGGGTGGAGGTGGCGGGGGAGCGGCAGCAGCAGGCGGCAAGTGGGCCAACAGCTGACCCCTCACTCCTCAGGGGGGCGCATAGGATAGCGGCGTCCCGTGCTGCATGGTGTGAATGCAGGCCAGGATGCCACAACGCACTTGTGCTGACAATCGACGACTGCACCACTTGCCACCGAGGGTGCTTGAGCGCAGTGCCAGCGCCGTGTTCAAAACCAGAGCCTCCGGTTTGGAGGCTGAACCCAATCTTGCCTACTAGGCGAATTCGTCCGCTCCTGCCTGGTGCGAGGGCGGCAGAGCGAAACAATCATCCTGAACTCAACTCTCATACTACATCAACCACTTTTGTGGTCATCAATTCTCATCAACTGGCGGCACTGAACTTGACGATGTGTACATGCCAACCCCGGTTCCTTGCCGTTCATACTCCTGGCAATGCCCAGCCCAGAATGCATGTCATTGGCCACCAGAGCACAAGACGCATACACATGCTTGAATCCTGCAGGCTTGTGGGCTGGAATGCAATGCGACAGTTCCGGTACCGTAATTGTTGCTGATTGCACATGACAACCTGCCGCCTCGCCTCGCACTAGGGTGCGCTTACGAATTGAGATGAGAGCTGTAGGCAGTCAGGTACGCAGTGCACGCATGTAACAGGGTTCAGACATGATGCTCGAGACTGCAGCAGCATGGATACCGGAAATTATGTTGTTGTTTTATGGTATGTTACATCAGGAGTGTGTTGGCCACACAGCCCATGCTCCCCCCAGATGGGGACCAGGCAAGCAGAAGAGGGTCACCAAGCTGTGCACATGATGTGCAAGATGGCCACAAGGGCTTAGTGCAGTACAGCAGCATCAGCATCATGCATGGCCACAAGCGGCTGAGTGCAGTACACCGGAAGTTATACCCGGTTCTGTGAGCTGCGCAGCTCGATGTATGGCCTTGCGCTGCCATCAATCACGTGTTGGCCGCCTACCAGGCAGAAGGGGTAGGGGGTTTCAAGAACAAGTCACATGTGGTCCCCTTCGCGCGGGCTGGTGCTCCCGCGCCAGCTTGCACTGTTGACAGTGTCTCCACACTGCTGTAGCTGCTCAGTGCTCCGCAGCACGGTTATCAGCAACGCGACCCGCTGGTGCATCCGATGCACATGCAGCAGCATGCATTGAGAGCATGCGCATGTGCAAGTGCGCTCCGAGCTCAACGAGCGGACGTGTTGGGTAATAATCCGACTCAAGGCAAATCAGAACGTAATGCGCATTGTGCCCTTCAGCACTTGCTGCACACATCTGTGCGTTATTCTCCCAAGGCAGCATGCAGCTCATGTGACTGGCGCTGCCATTTAGCGGCGGGCAGCCTGCCGTGGATTGATGATCCCCAAAAACTAATTACGAGAGATGTCAGCAACTGACACAGTATGCTATCCATCCTGTGCTGTGCCATACAGTGCACACCAACATGAATAAGCCGCAACTCACTTACGCAGTGCTTTCGAGAGCAACGGAGCGGGTACACATCGATACGTGAAGCCATTACCATACGGTGGACAGGACGCGTGGCATGTAAAACCCATGTGCGGCAGCTCTCATCTGACAAGGCATCATACACTTGTGCCGCCCCCGGTCTCTGCAGTTAGGCAATGATTGAGTAGTGCCCGCCCTGCGTTGATCACCACAAGGCTCGAAACCAGTTTTATGGCACGCCACGTCAAGTTCCCCAACAACTGAAACCAAAGTTATGGTATGGCTCATCATACTATGCCATGACTCGTCACGGATCGGAAAATCAAGGTCAAGGCGCGTGAGCCAAGGCTTAGACGCTCGAGTGGGGGCTTCCGTACACCCCAGCCCTCCACACGCTAGAAGCATGGTACACGACGATGAAGATCGCCACAGCATGCCACACGCTGACACGTCCCACAGCCTGAAGTCTTCCACACTCAAGCCTTATACAGTTGCAGTATAAGCCTCATACTGCAAGCCTTATACTCTGGCTGTCTTCCACACGATGCCGTCTAGCTTGTACTCCACGCCGCCGCCCGCCGCCACGTAGACGCGCAGCGCCTGCAGCTGCGTCTTCTTAGGGTCCTCCCCTGGAGCAAACAAGCTGCGCCCGTTGCCAGGCATGCGCTCGTAGTACGTGCCTGCAAGCCACAGGCGATGAACGGCGGGATGATCGATGCGCAACAAGCAATTGTGCAGCGTGTATGAAAACTGCGCCTCCAACACACATACGGCGGTGGGGGAGGAGAAAGGAACAAGTGCACCAGAAACACGGCCCCCGGCCTGGGCTGCTTAGCGTGGGTGCATCCCGCCCCCCCCCCCACAGAGATCAACCCGGCGTCAGGTGAAGTCATTAGACTCATTACCTAAGGACTTTTGACGTGCACTGCATGGCCCCGGGGAACCGTACCTCAACGCACGCTGCACAACGCACACATGCATGTGCACGCCAACGCAGCGAGAGAGCGCTATGCGTGGCAAAACCGCCGCTAATCAACGAGTGCTGGAGCCTTGTTCAGTCCTTACCCAGCCGGCTCTTGATAAGCTGCTGCTGGCCGCGTGGCTTGAGGGGGATGGTGAGCCCCTCGGCGCCGAACTGCGGCCCGCTGTCGGGCTTGTCAATCACTGCATATGTACGCACCCGCATGCAGGCGTGGCAGGCAAACACGAGGTAAATATCCAACACAACGCGAATGCTGCATTGACGTTGTGTTAGAGCACCTGGCAAGTGTAGGCTAGCACATGGTTGCAAGCAAGCTGTCCACAGGCAAAGCTGTGTCAGGCCAACCAACCCAAACAACTAACAAGGCATGTGCATCCACTCTTGGCATTAGCCAGATTCACGCGCATGCTGTTGTAACAGGGTCATGTACTCATGCAAGACGGTGGAGTGTGGGAGCAGGGTGAGCGCTCAGCAGCAGTGGCATCACCTAAACACACTGGCTATAATCCTGCAAGCGTGCCACGTGCCAGCACCAATACCCAGTGGGAGGAGCCCGAGCTGGAGCCCAAATGGTCAAACGACATGTCCTGAACAAACCTGCACAGTAACCCACAACCCTGAATCCTGCATCAATCATTGTATTCATTACCGGATAGCACCTGGGATAGCATCCTGATTACCTGCTAGGTTGGGCCCTCCGATCTTGGGTAGCTTGAAGGGCTTCTTGGAGGTGTCACCATCCGGCCACGTGAACAGGAAGCTGCCGTTGCTCATGCGGTCCTCACCTAGGGAGATCCAGCCTGGGGTTGCGGTACGGTACAGCAGAGATCCAGGACCGCGAGAAGATTCAGCATAAGAGCCGGGCAGTGATCCAACGGCAACAATACGAGTGGGATGCTGGGCTAGTGATGACCTACATACATGCATGCATTCGGGTCATTTGTCCAAGCAGTGATTTGCTGCTGCTGGGTGAGCCCTCCTCCACCACAAGCAACAACACACGTCACCGCGCACGCGCGGTGATGCACACTCACGGCCAACTCACACGTGGGAACGGACGGGACGCAAATGCTCCAAGCATGCGCCGATGCCCGTGTCAGAGCTGGCTGTGCAGCTGCACATGCACCTGTTCGGCTCTGTACCGCGTCAACGCTCACCGCCTCGATCCGCCTTCACCCCTCTTCCAACACATGCGCCCTCCGTCACTGGCCCCCGCGCTCAAATCCTGATGTTTTCCTGCACTCCCCCTCTTCCCCTTCCCCCTTGTCCAGGCTGACCCTTTTTGAGTTTGGGTTTCCCTTTCTCGTCATCACACGCTCCCTCTCTAGCTCCCACCGCTTGCTCTCACCCTCCGGGTTGTACCCGCCAATCACGGCGCCGCCCGCCGTCACGCCCACCACCAGCCCCGCTCCGAAACCGTCCACCATGCTGTGGAAGGCCGCCGGCGACCAGCCGTGCTCCTGCGCGTCATACGTGAGCCTCAGCGGCAGCGCCTCGAGCTGCGTGGCCTTGAGCAGTCGCCGCAGCGCCACAACTTCCCCGGAGTCGCCCGCCACCGGGGCAGCTTCCTCCTTGAGCTCGACGTACTGCAGGATGCGGTACAGGTGTGAGTAATGCGGTACAAGTGTGAGTCATACGTCAATTGCAACGCATGTGCGCATTGCTTGAGGGCGTGACATGGGTTGGCATGCACGCGCGTGATGCATCACGCCATGCTGAGCATGTCAGGAGGGTGCGTGTGTCATCGGGTCAGTGCCAGGGTGTGCACAGGCACCTCGTGCGAAGTGAGCCATGCTGGGGTCCCGCCTGCTGCGCAGTGGCTGTCAGCTTGCTTCAGAGGCTGGCGAGGTGGTCGCAATCGGGGTAGTGCGTTGACTGTATGGTCTGCATATAAACAGGGGAGGGGTTTACCTGGTCTGGAAGCTCGTCAAAGTTCAGGCGCTTGAGGCCCATAGGTTCCCTGAAGTGTTACGCAGCAAGCGGCCATCACAAGCATGTCAGCAGGCGCATCAGCGCAGACTGGAAACCCGCACCTGGGCGAGAGGCGTAGCAGTGCTATCATATATGCATAAGGTGATTGCTTGGGTAGCTCGTTGCAGCTCATCGCTGCGTTCGCTCAAGGCAGGCGCTGTGCGTGAACTTAACGGGTCGGAGAGCGCTTTCTTGCCAAACAAGAAGCCGATAGCCGATTCGATTAGGTCCGGCTCATCGTTCCCGGGCTTCTTTGCTGCAGTCCGAAGCCTTCGGGTGTTGCGAATGGAGTTAGCGGTTGGCAACCGCCCAGCAAAGTGTTCACTGCTCGTCCTGCGCCAGTTGGTCGTGCCCGCTGGGGCACGGAGGGGAAGGAGAGACGACATGGATTAGTTACGAATGAAAAGGCCATGGTTGAAGGACACTATCCAGGCTTCCTATCAGACTTCGGGGTGGTCGCCAGCGAATGTCAACAGGATTTAGAGACCGCTTGCATAGCTGGCTCCACCAACGTTAGAGTTATGACCACGCTGATATTGCCTGTTGTGTTAGTTGTTTGACGCTTCGCGACCCGAAATACAACTACTGCAGCAACAATGCCGCTCCTCCACGGGCTGCAATTGTGCCCCACGCGCTGTGCTGCACCCGCAGTTGAACCCAGACATGCCGTGCCTCTTGTAACAAGCCATGCAGGGCCCAGAACCTTCCCAAAGCAACACAGTCGGCTGCATATCGCAGGCTCGTTAAGAGCCGTTGCGGAGCCTCAGCAGCCGCCCGCACTGGACGTTGACGTCGCCGTGCCAGCAGTCACTAGCGGCGACGACGCTTTTGCGGAGCAGGAGGTGCAAGCAGTTGCTGCGCAGGCGGAACCGAAATTTGTATCTTTTGCAAGCCTTGGAGTTGCACCTTTGCTGCAGGTGAGTGCTCAATAAGCCGAACCTTGAGTATTTTTGCAGACGCGTGCAACGTCTGCGTGGCCAGAAACAGCTTAATTGTCGTATTCTGAAAGGCTGGAGTCCAGATGCAGCAGCACTTGCACGTGCGTGTCCAGGGCACCTTCATTGTGTTTTGGAATACTCTGGTTGTACCTGGTTGCAGGCTGGGTTGCGAGGCATGAAAATCAGCGAGCCTGCCCCAGTTCAGGCGGCAGCAATTCCGCTAGTCCTGACAGGGGTGAACTGCGCGATACAGAGCTACACCGGCTCTGGCAAGGTAATCCTCCTTTGCCTGACACTTAACACGTACGCTGACTTGCTTTTGGTGGCTTGTCGCACATGCATGACACACGCACGTGGGGAAGCAAGCGCTGTAAGCAAGCACACGACGTTGAGCGCAAACTGGGCTTGCTTGCGGCTGTGGCTATGTGCAGACGCTGGCGTACCTGCTTCCGCTCCTGACCACGGCGTTGCGGCGGGCCCAGGAAATCATCAAAGCAGGCAGGAACGACGTGCCTGTGCAGGTGGGTGCGGTTCCGCATAGCTGGCGCACCGCGCCCCTGACCGCGCCTGGTACTTGACACACGCATGCATACGTGTGCACTGCACGATGACTAGGACTCAATGCGCACGCAGCTCCGGGCTCTCACACGCGCCGGCGCAGCCCTCAACGGGTGCACGGCGCGCACATGTCATGCTACGCGGCGTGCTTTGCGCACGCAAGCCCTCTCCGGCGGCGCGTGTGCTTGGGGAAAGACAGCTGACCGCGTTTGGCACACACGGAGGACGGGCCACCACCCCGTGCACGCCTGCTGTGCTGCATGCTAGCTCCTGCTAAGCCCGCCCTGGTTCATGGCGGAAATCACATGCAGCAGCGATGCAGGGCGTGACGGCTTCTGCCTGGCCGCCTCGACCGCAGCCGACAGCCCGCTCGCAATTTGAGCATGCATGCATTCATGGGCGAGCATGTGGCATTCAGCCGACATGCTGCTGCTGCTGCTGCAACACATACCCTAACGGTTGACGTAACCCATGACTGATACACCCACACGTCTGCATGACCTGGTGCTCATCTAGAGGGGAGTATCTGCCCCAGCGAGCACGCTTCAAGTATGAAACAAACTGAAGCACTCTACGGTCCAGGGGAGGAGCAACCTCGGCTGGCATGTCATTGCCATAACCTATAGCACAAAATAGATCGATGCAACCAAACATTCACCTGTTGCCCGCATCACCCGCACAATGCCTCTCGCCCCCACGTGCAGGCGCTGGTGGTTGCCCCGAGCCAGGAGCTGGCCATGCAGATCGTGCGCACCGCAAAGGCGCTGCTGCCAGCAGAGGCGAGGTCCGCGGTACAGCAGGCAAGTAGCAGAGGGAGGTATCGGTCAGCATTCAGCGAAAAATCCCAAGCGGGTGCCTTGCGTTTGGCGCCAAGCGCGCTCTGAGCATGTAAAGGAGCAGCGGGCACACACGCACGCGAGGGAGCAGGCAGGCAGGCAGGCTGGTAGTGTGGCTGCGGCATTCCTTGCGATGCATGCGGCCCGTGCATGGCGCAGTCTGACCCAAGGGCCCTGAGAACATCAGCAAGCAGTACGGTAGTAGTTGTGGTCAAGGGTGGTCAGCTGTTGGTTCTTCCCGTTGCTTGCGCGGGTGTGCAACCTTTCTGCGGGTGCGCGGGTGCCTCATTGCCCCAGCTGAGGGTGACTCACGTTATGTTACATCTGGAGCATGTCGGCCAAACGGCCCATGCTTCCCCCAGTGGGAACCAGGCCAGCAGAAGAGATGGTGTGTGCCTCTCTGAGTCTCTGCCCCACCTGAAGGTGTTTCTTTGTTCCTTTTCTGTTGGGAGCGGTTACAGGTAATTGACCTCGGCTAGCGTAAAAACAATCTGAAATCCAACATCTGAAACCTTGCAGGTGATTGGCGGCGCCAACCCGTACCGCCAGGCTGAGTCGTTGGCGCTCAACCGCCCGCTGCTGGTGGTGGGCACGCCCGGACGGCTGGCGGAGATGATGAAGATGGGCACGCTCAAGCTGCACGAGTGCCCCATCATGGTGCTGGACGAGGTGCGTACTGCGTGGCGGACATTAGCCAGTGGCGGTTAGGGTGGCAGTTAGGGTGGCGGTTAGGATGGCGGTCAGGGTGGCGGTTAGGGTGTCTGGCAGGAGCGGCAAGCTCAGCCAGGACGGCAGCGGGAATGCCGCCCTGTTAGCCCTTTGGCTTGGGTTAGAGAAGGGGAGGGGAATGGCGGT
>BDDA01000473.1:55127-68129 GCA_001662385.1 Chlamydomonas asymmetrica | reverse complement strand
GGACCCCCTGGTGCACCGCTCCCACTGTAGTGTAGCTAGTGACGGCAGAAGATACACACCCGCCATGGGTACGGTACTGCTCTTAAGTCGACTGGTAGGAAGTGCAAGCAGCAGTTGCCAGTGAGGCTGTAACTTCAGCCACGCGGATCTGCTTTGAGCGCTCGTTTCTCGCTTGGATTTCCACAGCCCACCTTCACTCCATGTCGTGATTTTTCGGGGTCGCGGGGTTCTGTGACATAGCATGGCCTGTAAATCTGCCCCCTGTAAACCCCCTCTGTATTGATGTGGCTTCACCTATTGACTTGAGTCACTTGTTGACTTATTAGTTATTGTGCACTGACGTATTGTGCGCAGGCGGACCAGTTGATGGCTCCAGTGTTCCTGGAGGATATGACGCACCTCGCCTCGCACTGCGGCAAGCGCTGCGGGCCCCGCCCCCTGCCGTTCGGCACGCAGCCACCCGCCCCCGCTCCCGCCACCCCCACCCCCACCCCTGCTGCCGCCGCTGACGCTGACACTGACGCTGACACACACGCACCTGGCGAGAATGATGTGGTTGACGCCGACGCTGACGCTGCGGGCGGGGTTGGCAGCGCCGCCCGGCGCGTGAAGAACACCGACGCTGCCGGGGAGGATGTGGTGGGGCGGCAGACGGTGCTGGTCAGCGCCACGCTGACGCCGACGCTGATGTCCAAGGTGTCGCGCTGGTGCCGCGACCCGGTGTTCGTCTCGGCGACGCCGACGCAGGTGCCTATGGCGGCACCAGAGCATGTAAGCGCCTTCCTGTGTGCTCCTGTGCGTGCTGTGCTTCCTGCCGGTCGTGCCTTAGCTTGTTTTGTTCCCAACAGTCATGGGATGGGTACCGTCAGGATACTACACTACTTTTAGCACGCGGCAAGGGTGAAGGTTTCCATACGGCCTTGCTGGACAGGGCTCTTTTGCCCCACCTCGCCTGACGGTGGATGCTGGGTGTGTTAAACATTCCTTGAGCCCGCCTAGGGAAGCTGTGAAAGCGGCATCACGGCCTGTGGCGTGCGGGACTCCACAAAGGGCTGCGCGTCCGGGCCCCCACCCACATGCACCGCCCATGAACGCACCACACATCAGCGCATGACAAGTACACTGCACGGCCCCACGGAAAGAATACTGCATGGCCCCATGGGAACCAAACATTTCTAAACACATCAGCTCCACCTGTGTGTACGCCATGCTCAGCGCTACCAAGCGTATAGAGTCTCTGCGGGATTGCGCAGCCACGCCTCGCTATCCTCCCTTCAACCCGCCCATCGCGTGCACGCGCCGCGCTGTTACCAAATGGAAAGTGTAGCCATTGCAATATCATTCGCTCGCCAAACTCCACTTTGAACGTGGCTACTTTATGCAACCACTGCGCGTGCAGGCGGCCGCCGCCGCTCCCTCGGTGCGGGCGCCCGCGTGGGGCTGGGGCGACAGCGGCTGGGACGGCCCCGCCAACGAGCTGGCGCCGCGCACGCAGGGCGCTGCGGGCGGCGTGGAGGAGCTCATCCCCACCATGCCGCCGGCGCTGCAGCACTACCTCATCGTGGTGGAGCCGCAGCACAAGGTGCGTTGCGGAGGCGTGCGGTGTGGGGAAGGGGCCATTGGGGATGCTGGGGAATGGGGGAATGGGGGAATGGGAGTCGGTATACGTTGTTGCGGTAACAGCCAGGGGATTCGTTCTTGAAAGGCCAAGCTTGCAAGTTGGCGGGAACCACGTCTTATCACGTGCACACCCCTCTCACACGCACACAACGCACGCTCCTCACATGTACACAACATGCACACCGCCCTGTCAGGTGGACGCGCTGCGGCGCACCATCCATGCGCTGGGCGCTGAGCGCGCGCTGGTGTTCATGAACTTCCAGCAGCGCACGCGCGACGCGGTGTTCAAGCTCAAGGCGCGCTCCATGCCGGCCGGCGCCATGCACGGAGAGATGGACAAGCTGCAGCGGTGAGCGTCCGTCAAAGCGTGTGTTGAAAGGAATGCACTCAAATACTCAATGCTTCCATGCGGCCATGCGGTGTGCTTCACGTGGGGAGAGTGTATGCTGTGCTGCTTGGGTGGCGACCGCGCTTGTGACGGGCCTGGACCGCCCGCCTGTACTGCCCACCTGCGAACCTCGCTCCCGCGCCGTCCGCGTGTACTGCCTGTACTGCAGGCAGAAGCTGCTGAGCGACTTCAGCAAAGGCCGCCTGCGCGCGCTGGTGGTCAGCGACGTTGCCGCACGCGGGCTGGACATCCCGGAGTGCGACGTCGTGTTCAACCTGGAGATGCCCAGCAGCCCCGCTCACTATGCGCACCGCGCCGGCCGCACCGGCCGCATGGGTGCGCCTGGGCGCGTCGTGACGGTGGTCGCCCGCGGCGAGCGCTTCGTGGTGGAGAAGCTGCAGCAGCGCCTGGGCGTCATGATCGTGGTACGTTTGTGGCAGGCAGGCTGGCAGCGATGGTGTAAGTAGAGCTTTGTTAGCGCGAGGGCTTGCGGATGAGGTGGGTGTTGCCTTTGTGTGTGCATCGCCATATGTGGCATTTGACCTCGTTTGGAGCCTGGGTCGTATACTCGCATGATCCCGAGCGCTATCTCTTTGTCTTGCGCCTGTGTAGCTACAGGGCTGGCCCCTGTGGTTGCTGGCCCTGTGTAGCCACTTGACTTCAGTTTACTTTACTGCTGGAGTCAACCTGAGTCAACTAGTCAAACCTGAGTTACCCTACCCAACCCTGCAGCCAAGCTGATCTGACCTGACCTGATGACCCACGCCTGGCCTAATCGTTTTCAGGAGGCGCACGTGTCGCATGGTGAGTTCCGGCTGGGGCCCGCGCCGAGTGAGTACCGCTTCGACGACGATCGCGCGAGCGACGAGGCTGCGGCAAAGAAGAAAGCCAAGCAGGCAAAGCTGGAGGAAGCTGCCGCCGGCAAGGCCGCTGCGGCTCCTGCGAAGCCCGAAGCCAGGCCCAAGGACAAAGAGGCCGTCGGCAACGCGGCAGCGGTCACGGCGGCGTCGACCGGGCCGACGACGCAGCGGCGATTGTTTGCGAGCGAAGCTGGCGGCGAGGAGGGTTGGGGCGCGCTACGAGGCCTAGCGGCTGTCGGTGGGGCTGTGCCGCAGAGCAGCAGCCGGCAGGTCGCTGCAGGGGCAACCAAACCCTCCCCCTCCCCCGCCTCCACCTCCTCCTCAGCATCAGAAGCAGCTGGGAGCGCGAGCGAGCGCTCGCAGCAGGAAGCGGCGACAACGAGCGGCGCCGCAACAGCAGCCCCCCAGCAGCAGAAAGGGCGCGCCGCGGGCGCTGCTCCTGCTCAGCAGCAGCCCGGGAAGGGCAAGGCAGCGCCGGCCAAGAACGCCCTTGATGACGACGAGGATGACAGCGACCACGACTCGGACGATGACGAGGATGAGGTCGTGGACGATGCAGTGTTCGAACAGTTCAAGTCGCTAACACGTGCCCAGCTGGAGGGCTTGAAACGGGCGAACGTGGCATCGCCGCATGCGGCTCGCGCCAGCAAAACCAAGAGGGACGGCGCGAGCGCCGCTGCGGGCGGGGGCAAGAGCGGGCCGGCGCGGAGGAGGCGCGGCAAGGACGGCGACGAAGGCGCCGGCGGTGCGGGCCTGCTTGCGGAGCTGAAGTCCGAGCTTGCGGAGCTCGAGGCGGAAAGGGCTGCTGCGGCGGCAGCGGCAGCGGCAGCGTCGTCTGCGGCGGGCGGCCAGCAGGATCAGCCGCAGCCTACGGCTTCAGCGAAGCGGGGGCCCGCCAGGCGACCCTGAAGTGCTACCCGCGCGACAACGTTGGTAGCCTCCAGCTGCTTGCTGGTCTGTGAGCTTGTCCTAGCACGCATGCACGCCATGTTTTCTTAGGCGGTACACTGCACTGTAGCATACCTGTGCGGTGGCAAGGTGTTGACCGCAATGATGGGCTCCAGCATGGTGCAGTGGTGCCCATGCTGTTATGGACACAGCACAGGCGGCGTGTGTCTGCCTTACCGTAGTTTTCAGGGGTTGAATGCATACCCGCCTGAATGCACGCTAATGTCTCTTGTGTCTCTTTGTGCATGGTGTTCGAACCCAAGGTTGTGTATATACTGCAGCTCTGCTGCAAATGCATCAAACACAAGTGCCGCCCAGGACATGTACGTATTGTCATGGTGGCCCACAGCCTGCTGCGTGCAAGCTCCTCCATTCCGCTAGGCGTGTGGCATTGGATATATTGATAGGCAATGCTGTCTTTGAACCCACATGAAAAGCACTGTGCATGCTCCAGGCATGTACACGCGCGCGCAGCATTAATGCACGCATGCATCCTGTTTGCCCAAGCCTGTTTATGCTTCACTGATGAGGTCTGGGCGGCGCTGGTTTCTGCCAAGAGGAGTTGATGCTGTGGCTACTACGTTGAGGGTGTCTCACCCTCAGTGAGAGCAACACCTGCTTGTCGGCCTATCCACCCAGCCATCGATACACACCAACAGCGAGACTCGTCGTGACTGTCGTGTTTCACTCACGATTGTTGGTTTGTCACCGTGGCACCGGTGGAACAAGTGTACAGGCAGGCCGTGGCGCCAGTAGTGAATGGGTTACACACAAGTGAGTGCCCCAAAGGCACAGGCAAACACCAAGTATAATGAATGGCAGGCGGTGCTGCCTTGCAGCACCGTAAGGAACCAGGGCAAAACACCGGTTTGCGCCTGGCGCAGGGTTCGCTGTTGCATCAGCAACCCATAGGCTAGCAAGAAAGTATAAGCTGGAGAAGTGGGGCTTGGCGCAGCCACTGCACTACAGCGTCAAACGCACGTGCTGGGGGCAAGCTTCAGGACGCTTAAGCCTGCACACGCAATGCAAAGGTGAAGCACATGGCAGCATACAGTCAGCACATGCACACGACCCAAGTTGTGATCCAGCTCACGAATAGGAGCAACACGGAACAGGGCTCAACAAACAGCGGAACAGCGTGCAGCACAATGGTCTCGAGCACATACCTTGAGCTTGCTCTGCTGCCACCAGACAGCAAACACAGGTAGGCCCAGCCCAACCGTGTAGGTGGCAACCATGCCGATGGTGTACTTTGTCCAGAAGTTGGGAATCTGCAAAGACGAACACCCAGCGCATGCGTTCAGTTGTTCAGGCGCAGCCCTGCCCTAGGTGCAACCGGAGGATGAAGACAAGACCAGAAGAACATCAGCAACAAGGTTCTACAAATCGAACTGCAGGCTGCTAGGCTATGCCGAGAACGGTCAGGCCACAGGCGCGTCTGGATGTACAGTGTATGCCGGTGTCACAAACCCTGCCCACGTCCAGTTGGACGCAAGTCCCAGCTCACCTTCTCAGGCATCAGGTAGTGAGGGCCATGCTCATAGTCCTGAGTGGTCCAGCAACAGTAGCAGAGCGCACCAGTCGGACGGTCAGCACAGTGCTGACAAACGCGGATGAGCACGCAACGCACACTCGGAAACCAGTGCATACGACCAAGTGGAGGTGTTGGTCTGAAATCCTAGGCAGAACCACAACTGCTCACATACGTGTACCCCTTCCGCAACCCGTGGTGACCGTCGCCATAGACAACCTCCTCGTGGCTGTACTTCTCAATGCCGCCCTTAGTGCCGTTGGATGTCTTCAAGCCCCTTGCAAGCTTGGGGACCTGCTGAGCAGCACGCCTGAGGGCTGAAGACATGTTTGAAGTTTGGGCTCAAACAGCAAGGGCTCCTAGCGTGCAAGGACTGAGTTCCGTCACTCCTCCTAGACGAGACGAGGAACGCAATAGACACACGTCATACACGCTCACGAGACGGAGGGGCAAGCAACAGCCGCAGTGATCCAGGCACCGGCAGGCTCGGGGGCTCTCCTCTGAAAAACTTTCGGAGAGCATCCGTACTGCGCTCGTCCAGGGTGCATGGGGTCAACAAGTCATTCTGGGCAATGAAAAGCAGTATCCGAGGGCTGATTCCGATCTACCTTACAGACACATGCAATCTATTACACTGCAGACAAAGCCGTGTGCTTTCCACGGTAACTGACGGTCACGAAATGGCTGCGCTGCAGCAAGGGCAAGAGGCCCAGCAGGAAAAGCCTGATGCAGCAGACATGAAGAAACCAGTAGTGCACAGCAAGAAGATAATGCAGTTGCGTTTCATGCAGCGTGCAGTAGAAAAGCGAAAGCTTGAGGAGGCCGTATCCAAAACCAGCGAACAAATGGAGCAGGAAGAACTCGACCATGCTGGGCCCAAACAAGCAGATGAGCAGGTCGAGAAGGCAAGTGCCGGTGTTTCATTTGCATACGCAGGATACCTGGTCATACGGGAAACGCGCACGTGTGCAGGCCTTCGCAATTGCGCGCAGGATTGACTGGTGCAGACAGGAATTTGACGTTAAGGGGGGGTGCGGCGGTCAAGCGCCGTTTCCCAGCATAACCTTGCAAGGTGCTGCACGGCTGTGAACACCGCTTGCAGGCACCAACAGCGTCGACGTCAGGGCGGTGCATAGTGACATACGAGCCTGCCCCGTTGCCCAGCGGGGCGCCCCTGGGTAGGATGTCGTTCAAGGGGTTCAACCCTGCCACTGAGCGACTACAGCAGGAGGCTGCTGGCATCAAGCCACAGCCCAAAGCTGCTCCTGCTCCGCTAGCAGACGCTCCACAGCCAGGCGTGTCCGTTTCCGATCAGCAAATGGCCAAGGCCTTCCTCAAGCCAGGGGAGCTCAAGAGCTGGGCACCATCAGAGCTCAAGGTATACGGTGAAGAGCCGTCCTCCGCTGCGCTGAGCAGCGGCGCTTGGGGAGGCGTGGCAGCCCCTGCGGGTCCGACGGGCGCGGCCAAGGACCAGCAGGCACCGAAGTCCGGGAAGTCGCCCAAAGGCAGCAAAGGCAGCAATAGTGTGTCTGTGGCGCAGCCACCTGAGAACTCATTTGCTCCGTTGCGGCCGATTAAGAAGCCCAAGAAATAGGTTATTCGCCTTGTTTGACGGTGCTCAGCGCGTGTCCTGCGCGTGCCTGAGCCCACAACGCTCACCTGCGATACACAAGGAGTTGGCGCCGCACAGACACGGTTGAAGTTTCCACACACAACCCCACACCCACACCCGCCCTCGCCCCTGCCACACCCCATCCTTTTGGGTAAAGACTGCCTGACCTTGTCTTGCACATGCTACGCTGTCTGGGCCTTACAACAACAGCGAGGTATTATATGCATAACCACAACAAGTCCATATCACACCAGCCTCTGTAACCTACCAGCAGGCTCAGTGGTCGTATCGCCATGCTGAAGCTGGGGTCGATGAACAGCGGCGATCAAGTCGTGGGCTGCGCGTCCAGGGCCAGCTGGCACAGCTGCTTGAGCTGCTCTGAGATGCCCAGCGTGGTGGGCTTCCCACGTAGGGACGATCCATAGTAGCTGAGCTCCAGCTGCCGCAGGAGGCCTTGCGCCTCGGACTTGATGGTCGCCAACGATGTGTTCACGTTCGAGTCTGCCATTTCCAGGTCTGAGCGCGCCTTCCTGCCCTCCAGAACCTGGCTGTCGTAGTCACTGAGTGCAGCACCCTTCTTCAGCTCTGAAATGTGGTGTTGGCACATATACGCTGAGAATAGCAGCTTTTCGGCCCAGACCTCCAGCAAGTCTCCTGCGCAAAGCGGCAGGAAACAGGTGCAGGCTGTTACAACACAGCGGGGCCTGACAAGTCTAACGTTGCAGGTGGCAAGCCAGGCAAGCGAAAGCCAGGTCCGACAGCGCCTCGACTTGGGGCCAAGTGAGTCTGGCAAGCCGCACCTGGGACTTTCTTCTCGCGGCCAGCGACCTCATCGACGGTCTCCTCTGGTATCCTGGCGCCCTTGATCATGTTCGTGAAGTTCTCCAGCATGTTGCCGAGCTCACTGTCCAAGTTGCGCCAGGAGGTGAATTCGTCCGCCATTCGAGTTCGGTTCGAGTTCGCTGGTTAGCGTAGTGTGGCGTGCGTTGTGTGCGTACCAGTTAAGCAAGCTGCAACGATCCTAGAATGCTGCTCTTGATAGCAGCCGTATGCGTAGACACGAAGATATACAGATGTGACATAGTCCTGGCGCAGTGCGGTGGATGGTGTAGCAGTAGTGCAGTACTGCAGTAGGCAGTAGGGTCGCATGGCGTAGGTAGGGCGCATGCCAGGCATCACACCGCTGCACCGCACATCAAGCTTAAGCTGGCCTGCAGCAGGCTGGCCCAGCTAGCAGCCCGCTGACTCAGCCTCCACTCAGGCCACCACTCAGTCGTCCGCCTCCGCTCCAGGGCTCGTAAACTGAGCTTCCTCCGCGTCCAAGCTGCCAGCCGCAACTTCGCCCTGCAATGCGTGGTCGCCCTCCACGCACGCACGCCAGAACGCGAGCAGCTCGTCTGGGGGCTGTGCGGGCAGCGTGGAGCGGAGCAGGGGCAGGTCCGGGAACCATTGGTCCTGGTGGAGCAGGGAGGGCGGGAAGAGCGCCTCAAACGCGGCGGTGAACGCGCCATCCAGGAACCGCGGCCCGTGCTCCGGAGCGCACACCACCTGAGGGCGAGCGAGCAGAGGCGGCACAAGTGTGCACATCCACCAAGAGGGGGGACTCGTGGGAGCGCAAGCTGAGACTCAGTGAGGCACCTGAACAACACGAAGAACCCTCCGCGTTTCGGCGTTGCACGAGGTGCAAACGGTGACGGAGACCGACGATATCCACAAGCGTCGGCGAGTGCCGTGCCCGCACCAACCACGAGCGCTACAGCGGCATGCATGCAACCCCTTAGTTCGTTACTTGCTGTAACCTCCCCGATGCAGCATGCGGGCACCACACAGGTATACAACCTTGCATCCACACACGCTACACACAATTTGAGCAGACAGTGTCCACGTACGCACGTGCACACCTTCATGCCCCAAGGGAAATCCTCAACCCTCAACGCACGGCGAGCAGGAACGCGTGAGCGTAAACGGGAATGCACGCTCACGTGCGCACGCATGCACTGATGCACGCGCATCCACCCTGCCCGGTGCACACTTACCCTAAACCCTAAACCCTAAACCCTAAACCCTAAACCCTTGGTGCACACTCATCACCTGCAGCCGCTCCTCCCCGAGGTGCACTTCCTACCCTCATACGCATATGCACACTGCATGGCCCCAAGGGAAGCAAATCTTTCTAAACCTACCTGCAGGCGCTCATCCCCGAGGTGAAGGCGCAGCGCGGCGGCGTGCAGGTAGGCGCGCTGCTCGCCCGCCGCCGCCGCCGCGGCCGCGTACGCGGGGTCGCCCAGCACCGGCACGCCCAGCGCCTTGAGCGCGACGCGCAGCTGGTGCGTGCGCCCAGTCTCGGGGCGCAGCAGGTAGAGCCGCATGCCGGGGCCCAGGCCCGGCAGACCGATGCTGTCGAAGCGCGTCACCGCGGGGTCCTGCGGCAACAGCGTGCATGTAGCGGAGGAGCATGCGCCATGGCGTATGACACGTGCAAAGGGTTCGTGTCTTTGCGAGACCGAGTGCATAGTGTGAGTGTAGCTGTGTGTTGAAATGTTCATCCTTTGGGGCCATGCTTCGTGAGTCTCCCTCCCGCGAGTCCAACACATGTGTGCTGTGTGCATGAGACCTGCCAAGAGGTCGATGCAGCGGGTGAACAGGGCGGCTGGCAGTGAATGCAGGAGGTTGAGTGGGAATGTAATTGCATGTGAGTACTGGGCAAGGTCACCATCTTGGTTGACCATCTTGGTTGACGATTGTTGGGGGGTTCCGATCGATGCAAGTACGCCGGTAGCAGTACAGCATGCCATGCACACATTAGCGGTTGTGTGTCAGTACTGTGCTTCACTGTGCAGAGTCTCTTCAGATACAGTCTGTTGTCATCGCCAGGCTGCTCACCGTCGTTGTGCGCTCCAGCTTCCACGTGCCGCGCCGCGAGCGCGCCATGTCCCCCTTAACCGTTCCTTGCTTCTTCACGGGCTGCCTATCGGACAGCGATATGTAGTACTGCGGCAGCAAGCGCATTGTGAAGCAGGACAAAACTCATGTTCGTGCCACGTGAGCTGCTCATTCGGCCTCCTGCACGCCTGACGGACGCACGACTGTCACACGGCTGCTAAATGGTGGTCGTGATCAAAGCAGTCTGTGTATGTATGTATACCTTGGTGACAGCTCGTCTTCTAAAGCTCTCCACTAGGTATGCGGCAACGCGTGGAGACTTGGCCTGGCAGGGGCCGGAGCGAGAGAAGCGCGACCGCGGTGTGAGCGTTTACCATGGGCAGCACCCAGGGAGGCGGCAAGGCGAATCCAATCGCAGTGCATGCATAACTGTCATCAAAAGCAGAGCTTGGCTCACAAACAACACGATGCCTGACGTCGGCGTGTCCAGCCGATGCACAGCGTACAGCCGGTCTGTGCAAGGCAGGGCTCCACTGGCCTGGTCCTCTCTTAAGAGCTGCAGCAGACCTGGCTGAGTTGAACCTGCTGAGTGGAAAGGTACCCCTGGTGGTTTGTGTACAGCCACTAGCGCTTCATGGCTGAGCAGCAAGCGCGGACGAAACCCTGACGGGGCAGTCGGCGGCAGTGCCATGGCGTGCAGGCAGGTAGGGAAGCAAAAGGTTTGGAAGGTGCAGGCCAGGTGCACAGCCGAATAGTAGATTGTCGCTGAGGCTTGGAGCATGCAATGCCTGTTGGATTTGATGTGTATGAACCATCTCAGCTCCCCCATCGCTTGCACTGCTTTGATGACGTGCCACCCCAAATGGTGCCCCCGCATACCAGTCTTGAGACAGGGCTCATGACAAGCTGCTCGATTCATACCCAGCACTTCTAATACTTGAGCCTGACGCTTTATGTCTACGGGGACTTTCTAAACGGCACGATTGCCTGCCCAAGGCATGTAACTCCACACGGGGCCTTTGGAAATGGGTGTTGTAGCGCGCTGGGCCGAGCGGGAAGCAGGGCACAGTCTGCAGGGAAGGCATTGCAGGCAAAATGCAATACAGGCAGCATCATACTCGCTGGTTCCGAGGCTCAAGGTGTCACGCGAGCTGGCTTCCACGGATGGCACCACGGTGCCCAGCGTGGACTTTGGTGCGGACGGAACCAGCTTGCTGACGTCGTCTGATACTTCACAGATAAGGATATGGGACCTGCGGTCCTCATCCTCCGCTGCTCGGACGATAGACACGGTAGGGGAAGGTTTTGGTTGTCGGCGTCAGCACTTTTGCTGCTTTTGGTAAAACGTAACACTAGACAATGTGTGTGTGGGCACAGGGACACACGTCAAGCATTTGCGCAGCAAAATACCTTCCCTGCAGCAATGACTCTAAGCTGGTGACGTGCTCAGGAGACCGTCAGGTGAATAACTGGTGTGTGCGTGACCCAGATGGCAATTCTTGCAGTCACTTGCACAACGCAAAACGCCTGAGCCGTGCGCTTGGTGGGGTGCTCATTCTTGCAGGTCAGAGTGATATGCCTGGAGCGGCTTGCTATCATGCCCTACAACATGTTTCACCGGAGCCGCGTCAAGGCCCTAGCTCCAATTGATGGACGTGAGTGAGACTGGCCAAGCGTTTAGCAGTGACATGCCCCTGCTCCTGAATCAGTTATCCCATATCGCTTCCTGGTCCAACGTTGCCTTGCACCCAAGGGCTTTGCTGCGGACATTTAATTGCGTGAATGGCTATGGTCGGTAATTGATGGGGTGCATGATGATGGCAAACCTGTGCTGCAGACGTGTTCCTGAGCGCCTCCGAGGATGGGTGCGTCCGCCGCTTTGACTTGAGGGAGCGGCCGCCCAGCCGTTTGGAGCCGCAAGCGCCCTTCGTGGACCGCACATTACTGGGTATGGCAACACACGCGTCCGCAACGCGCACGAGTTGACCTGTACGGAACAGCACCAGCGTTAACCGTGCACACAACCCCGCTATCATGGGTGTCGGAAGCCCCGGATGTGCGATTTGAAACTCAGCGGCTTTACCCACCTGCACCCGCCCCGCCAACCAAACCCACACCTGCGCTACTCAGCTCCCTCCCCCTGTGCTCCCTCCCCCCACACGCGCACCCCCGCCTGCTGCATGCCTGTGCATACTTTGTGGCGTGTGAGTGTTCATGCTCAGCTGGCCCGTGCCGCTGCGCTCCCCGACAGGGTGTAATTCTTCATACATGGCTCGACGGCCACACTATCGTCGCCACTGTGCGCTGGTGTCCACCGTGCGTGTTGCAGGGGATGCCGTCTGCATGCAGCCTCTGCACATGCCGCCTGGATTCAGCCTGACGCAGTGATTGATCTGTCCTGTCATGAAGTGTGAATACGCATCGTGTGTGCGCGTGTGCATGCGAGCGCAGTGGAGCAGCGTTGTGAGCGTGCGGGGCGCAGCAGCATGCGCGTCGGCGTCAACTGCCTGGCGGTCAGCCCCACGAACGACCGCATGTTCGCAACAGGAGGCGGCGACCCACTTGGTAAGAACCTAGGAGCCTATGCCACCAGCACCACACTCATCGTCATGTGGAATGACATACCAGCAGCGCCTACTGCTAGCAAACTGCGTGCCCAACAACAACCACGACCAGAATCAATCTCTTTGAACTCAAAACCTATCGGAAATCAACTCTATTGTTGCTCTGCTCCTTTCCTGGCCGGCGCTTTGACTATGCCGTGCTTCGCTGTCCCTTCCCTGCGTTCCCCGCTGCCCCCACGAAACGCTCGCCGCAGTGCGCGTGTACGACATGCGCATGCTGCCGCGCGCCGACGTGCTGTCCGACGCGCCCGCCTGGCAGGCCTGCCTCGTGCCCTCCCACATGCGCGGCCTGGCCGCGTCGGCGGCCGGGCTGTTCACCTCAGCAGCGCGCCTGCGGCACGTGTCGGGCCTGGCCTTCACGCCTGCCGGCGACCGCCTCGTCGCGTCGTACAGCTCGGAGCACATATACTGCTTCTCCATGCGCGACAGGTGCGCTTGGCGTCATTCCCGTGCCAGAAAGAGGCGCGCGCGGGGCCATGCAGTGTGATTCCCATGCAGTGTGCATATTCATATGCATAGGGAGGGCGTCTGCACCT
>BDDA01000473.1:0-34144 GCA_001662385.1 Chlamydomonas asymmetrica | reverse complement strand
ACTGCCCCCCTCCCCCCCCCCCGCACCTGTGCGTGCGACCCTCCTCCCCCCGTTCCTCGCGTTGTGTCCCCCCTTTGCCCTTTGTCCCTGCTCAAAGTACAGCCGTTCAAAGTACGGTAATCACCATTGATGCATCAGCGTGCGAATGTGCAATCAGATAGTGTTGACCACTTGACCTGCAAACAGGTCCGCTATCGCCACCGCGTTTATACCATTGTAGCCCTGCGTGCGAGTCGGTTTCTCGCTCTTGGTGGTCACAGCTTAACTGAATATTGACCGACTGGCAAGCGTGCGCTTTGTGCTGCGTGCGAGCAACCGTGATCAACCACCTCACGAATGCGGGACTAATCTGTGCTGGCATGTATGTCCAAAGGCCTGCCCTGCATTCCATGCCCGCACTACCGTAAGCAACTGAGTAGTGTAGAATGAGTCATCAAGTAGGTAGATAGGCCGTGCAGCCAGCGTTGCCTTGGACACCGTTAGGGATCCTCTCCACATTGGATCCCCTCCATGGGCGGGTTTTGCATGCTACGCATCTTGCTGTCGCCGTAGCGTAGCCTGTTTACTGCACAACCGCACTGCTTGCAGCGATGCTGGTCACTTGTTATCTTGACGCATTGCCATGCGTGAACTGGACTGGCCACAGGCCAACCGCTGGATGGGCCGCTGCCTTTTGCCATGCGCACGCCAAGCAGGGCGTGCCTGGACAGGCTGCAACGTGACCGTTGTGTTGACATTTCATAGCATGCGCTGTTCTCGCATCAAAGACCCCACTTCACCTGCAAAGGACGCTGCTAAAGCCTTGAGAGAATTGCGGGTTGTATTGTGAACCGCACCACGCCGGTCGACTGGTATCTGACGGGGTCGCTGATTTTTTCGCCTTTTTTCCCTTCAAAGCAGGTGTGAGCACACCGACAAACCATTGCAGTAGAGAAGCCTGCAACCGTAAGCTGCCTGCCGCAACCTGATGTGTTGTGCCGTCCGGTACAGGGCACGCGGCCCGTACGCTGTAATATGACAGTCTCGGTATTCAGGTATGCAGCGCACCCTCCTTGTATCCCCGCGCCCGCATGCAGAGACTTGTGTATATGAGTATATCATCAGGCTGGATCGGGAATCGGTCAGGGGGTTGTGGCTAATTCAGTAATGCTGCTTGCTCCAGCTGAATCAGACATGGGGTTGGGGCTACCAGCACCCAAGCTGGATTGCACAGGGTTTGTGTGAGAGAGAGAGAGAGAGAGATTACAGCACCCAGAGCAGTACACGCTTGACAGATCCGGGACATGGCATGAAGGAGGAGCAACCGGTTGCGGCTATCACTTATTAGCACTGCAGCTGGCCCATTGCATATCGTAGGCAACAGTGCTTGTGCGAAGTGCGCTGCATGTGCCACATTTGATGTTTCATTCCGCAAGGGCCTCCGGGAGGTGTCGCAATGCAGAACGTTGAACGTCAGGATTCAGGTCTTTATCGAGATCCTGGGGGCCTGGTGCAATTGCGAATCCACACCCAGCAAGAAGCCACAGACCAGGCACTGCCGCTCAGGAAAGATGGCATGAACAAACGCATGCAATGGATGTGAGGTCTCCGAGCTTAGGTAAGCCAAACATTTTTTCCTCCTTCAAATGAGTGCATGAATAGTCAGTTACTCAATTAGCAATGCTTGGATAATCATAAAACATAAACAGTAAATATCCTCAGAGAAAGATCATGTTAGTGCCGCCAAAACCATGATCAACCCGCATGCTCACCTCCCAAATGCACCAGCGGCACCAGTGCGTGGCCCGTGAGGGAGCGGTGATTACTCATACAATCCAGGCCTATCATTAAATGCATCCAGGCCTATTACTAAGGGCATTCAATAGGGTGCCGTACTACCAGCGTGCCGCCAGCAGGCTGTGCTGCAGCACGTCCAGCTCAACCAGCAGGTGCGCAACCGCTGCCGAGAAGCCGCCACTCGCACTGCTCACGCCGCTGCACGCAGCGGCAGCAATGCTGACGGGCCCTGCAGCTGCAAGCTCCCCCTGGCATCCACTGCTGCAGCTGCTGCTGCTACCGAGTGGCCGGCTGACTCCGGCAGTGTCAGCAGCACGGACCGATGCGGCGCCCAACTCCGCGCCGCTGTCGTGGTGGGGGCGGAGGGCCTCGTCGGATTGTTGCAGCTCCTCGAAAAACAGCGGGTTGACGGACGCGTAGGAGCACACGCGCGTGAAAGGGTCGTCCTCTGACGCAGCATCAAAGTTCTCTTCGCCACGCTCTGGTGACGGCCAAGCCGACAAGCCGCTGCCTGTCCCACCCTCGCCCCTGGCGGTGCCACCGCGGCTTGGCATCAGGTGCGGGCGTGATGATGACATCAGAGTGGCGGGCGCATTCCAGCCACAGTAGTATGAGCCAAAGCGCCCAAACAGGCCGTCATCGTCACCGTGGTAATCGTCGCCGTCATCATCGCCGCCGTCACTGGTTGTGCCCCAGCCTGACAAATCCGCCTCAGCCACTGCAAACACGCCGCTGCCGCTGGCGCAACCTGTCGATGCAGCAGCCTCTGATGCAGCAGAAGCAGAAGGGACAGCTGCTCCCTGCTGCGGATTGGCAGGTGGGCTGGCGCGCCCGGCTGTCCAACGCTCGTGGTCGGCAGCTTGCTGCGCGCTCGCCGCCCGCAGTACAACGTACCGCAGCAGGCTGGCTGAGGGCGCTGAGGCAGTACTAGCAGTACACGGGGGCGAGGCATCCGGCGAGGATGCTGATGCTGATGCGGCAGCTGCGGGCTGTGTTGCTTCATCCCCCGCTGTTGGCAAGCTCGCATCCGATGACAGTGGCGATGCTGGCGATGCTGGCGAGGGTGAGGCGGCAGCGGGCGACGAGCCTTCGGGTGAGGAGGGTGGGGCGGCCGCGCCTTGCTGCTGCTGGGACGAGCACACACTCGGCTCCATGGAATCCGTCTCAGCAGCGTTGTGGAGGTCTGCTGGCGCGTTATTGGTTTCCGCTGCTGTGGATACAGCGGTGGCGGAGGAGGAGAGCAGGGGAAGCGGCGGCAACGGCACGGCCGGCACAAACGCGACGCGTGGAGAGCGGCGATGGCCGTTGCGGGACAGAGAGAGCTGTGAGTGGGAGGTAGACGCCCCGCTGGTGGCGCTGGTGGCGCTGGTGGCGCTGGCGCTCCTCAAGCCAGCATGGGCGCGCGTGTCGCCGAACCTGCTGGGCACAAATGGCGACGACCAGGAGTTGAACAGGGACCCGTACTTTTGCGCTGCCGGCGGCACCGAGCCGGCCGTGTTGTCGTCATCATCGCCGCTCGTAACAAATGCATCTGCGCTGCTTCCGCATCCGGCGAGGGTGGTGGGGCTGTGGGCTTGGTGGCGGTGGCGATGACGTGACAGCGGCGTCGGCGGGGGCACGAGGCTGCGCTGCAAAAAGGAAGAGGTCGTGCTGTTGCCCGCTGAGCTGCCCGCGCTCATCACGCTGTCGTCATCGGTGCAGGCCCGAGCGCTGTCGTGGTCAGAGCAGGCCAGGGGGCTGTCGGGCGTGGCATCGCACCGCTCATGCTGACTGTTGCCGTAGTAATCGTCGGTGATGAAGCGGGACGTCACTGAACGCAGGAACTGTGAACCTTTGTTATCAGAGCCGATCGTTTCTGAGTGTCTCGTGAGCTCTGCAAAGTCATCACCGGCTTCAAATGCAGGGGGTGAGCCAGCCGGTGAGGTTCCAAGCGCAATGAAAGCGTCCCGTCGCGGCCTGATGATGACCCCGTTGCTGCGTTGAGACCGAAACGGGCCGGTGAAGCTCTTGCACAGGAAAAAAGTGTCGTGCAGCTTCTCAGTTTCACCACCACTGCCGTCCTCCTCACAACTTGTGCTCTGCGCTCCATCGGCAAGTTGCGTTGTCCTGGCACCAAAATTGGCGTCAGTGCGCTCATCATCAGCGTCCTGCATGGCCCGCAGCGCTGCTGCTGCCAGGTCCAGGAAAGTGGGGCATTTAGCTACAATGCAGTGTAGCTCAGGGTTCTGACCAGCCATATGGTGCTTCTTGAAAGCCTTCGAGCGCTGGAGCTGTCGGAAACCGTGCACCATCGACGCGACGTGCACCGAATATGAACAGTCCACGACGCCTGCCTGCAGCGGTGAGGGCATATTTGTGTAAAACATAGGTTAAACATTATGTGCAACACAACCACTGTGGTGCGGCACTTTTGCAGAATGTTCGTACAGGACCATGACCACACTGTACGCTGGTCCAACGCACAATCGGCACCCGTCTGGCAAGGGCAATCTGCTTGCAGAACCCAGAAAACATGATACGAAAGCCTTACAAACCTCTCAAGTCCTCACCTTGGCGGTGCTCAACAGTTGAATGGGCGGGGCGTGTGAAGGTGGCGACGGAGTGTGAACTCCCAACCTTGATGCTGTGTGCGTGTTTGTGTAAGGCACTCAGCTGTGAACTGCAACTTCGTTGAAGGTGCTGAGGAAATGATGTATGCCTGCCTGGATGGACTCTCAGTCCTTTTATAGGTTTCCAGAGCCCTCACGCAAATCGCTCCAGTGCCCCAGTCACGTCGGTGGGCCCACTCGAGTCCCGTCGGTAGCCAGACACGACACATAAATTACTATCCATCACCCTTTACCACCGCCAACAAGTAAGAAAATAAGTTAAAACGTATGTAAGCTCAGGCGCAAAATGAAAATCTCTACAGCACCGCAGTCGAGGAGGTCCCGTCGCAATACTGGTGCCTGCAGTGCCACCGACAATCACTGCTACCGACAATTACTGAGCCAGACCAAGTAAAGCAGCAAGCAAGGTTTGGGTTCTGTGATGTCACACTGAGGGCACCCGCTGCGTTTTCAGTGTGCCCGCAAGGAGTGTGAACCTCCCGTGCTTGAAGCAGGCGGTAGCGGTGAACACGCCATCTGCACCATAATGAGGGGTGCGTATTGCGTTTTGGCAACAGACTTGTAATCATCACCAGCACATGCATCAACAGCCAGAGGCGCTGGTAGCGTTGTGGGTGCACGCTGCACAGGGTGCATGCACGGCAATGTTTCTCTGCGTTGGCAATGCAGTGCGTATGTCCCTGCGCTCGATGCAGCGTCTGCACGTGCGGCACGGGCGCTGAGACTCGAGGCATCCCGTTTCCTAGACCTCTGCCAACCGTGAATTGCTGTCTGTCTTCTTCTGTCAGAACGAGCGTGGGCCAGCTGGTTAAGATGCTCCTGCTCGCTATCACGTAAACGCGGTGACACAAGCACGCAACTGTGCATGCTGTACATTCACGCATTACATCAGTGTCATGGCTGCACGGCACCAGCATGCCGACGTCCCCAAAGCCTCAGTTGCAGCGCACTGATCGCAAGAGACGCTCGGCTGAAACACTGCTTGCGCTCTGTGGCCGCCGCCGCACAGACCACTGTCCGCGCAACACGCCGCACGGACGGTGCATGCCCAGCAAAACGCCAGGCCAAGCTACAGCCATATGTGAGGCGAAATGTGTTTCAAAGGGTTGGGGTGGCATGAGGAGCAGAGCTGGCAAACGAGAAGCGGAGGTGGAAAGGCAGGTGGGTGAGGGAGAAGCGAGGTGGGCTCCAGGGTCATGTTGCATGTGTACCAGTGTGCTAGCTGCTGCCACGCAAGACAACAGCGGGGCGGGGCTGCGCCGCACAGGGAGGGAGGGAGGGTGGGACGACACCCAATGTGCCACCAATGTCGCAATGGTGGCGAACAGCTCGATGCATGCAGCAGGACACTCGGGGAGCAGTAGCAACGCAGTTGTTGAGACGAAATGCAGTTTTTGGGGAGTGGACCGGTGGAGTATCGAGCGTGACCAAGCACGGGCAGCAAGCAAGCAGACACCAAGCAGCAGGGAGGGCGGCGTGACAGCCGTAGGGGCTGTAAGCAGCAAAGCGTTTGCATTGGAACTTCGGGAAGTGTCGTGTTGAGTGCCTTGTGTTGGTTGGCACCTGTCCTCAGGCGGCGCCAGGGCGTGAGCAGCACAGTGCCAGCAAGGCGCGTGGTGCGTTGCAGGGCTTCGAATACTGGTAGCAGCAGCTGAGCGCGATGTGTGGTGCAAGAGACGTGCAGCACAGCGTGTCGCCGGTACAAAATTGCCGATGCGCCCGGCACAGCCCGCAGGGGCGAAAGGAAACACATTAATTTATGGGCAGTGACATGATGGCGGAGTCAGCTGACTTCCCCATGAAACGGTCACTCCGGGGAACGGTACAAATGTTTAATACGGTACTATGCGGTACTACGCGGAGATCAAATGTACCGTCACGCACATGGTGCGGTCGCATGTGAGGCAATTTCATTTGCCATACGGTATATTGAGAAGGCATGCCGGGTCGATAGAGCTTCAGATAGAGCTTCAGCGCTCATCGATAAATGCTAATAGCATGCTACTGGCATCTGCCGCACGCATGGGTGGCGTCGACCCGGTCGACTGACGTGTCACACGTATCACATGACAAGTCACAGCTCATGTGCACCGCATATGATGGTGGCGCACTGATGGAAATAGTAATGTCATGTGACATGGATCAGTTGTGAGGGACCTGGCACTCAATGTGCAACACGGGGCCTGCCGGCGGGCAGGCGTGTGCGCGTTACGGGTGGGAATGTGTGACTGTACGGTGCGGTGACGGGGCATGCAAAAGGCACGCAAGGTCACCGTGCCATGTGTGCAGCACGTTGCACATGCATGCATTACTGCATTGTGATGATGAATGTTATGCCACTCACGCTTGCCACTAGTAGTTCAGGACACAAGTGAGGTCTGCTTTATTTGTCTGGTCCAACACGTCACACGCACACACAACGGAGCACACTTCAACAATTGACACACACGCTTGACACACGCACCCACACGCGTATGGCACACACTGGGTCAATAGGAAGCCGACATGAAATATGATGACAGCATGGGGGGACGCGAGCTCGCAGTAAAGCATGACGCAGCATGGAGGGGTGGCAGCTGACCGCGACTGCACAAGGCAGCCGTCAGCACTCGCTGTACCGCTGTACCGCACACTGACACCGATGACACATCCACATCACATCAAGTCACACGCAGGCAAGCGCGTCAAGGTCCCGGCACGCACCCTGGCTGATCAAGTCATCATATGCAGGCGTCATAATGAGGCTCGCAACGCGCCAAAGAGACAAGGAACGATTGCGTGCAGCCGACAATGCCAGCTGGGCTTGATACCCAGCCGCCTGTGCGGGTGGAAAGACATGCGCATGGTGCATGGGGTAGGAATGCCAGGACTACTACCCCATGGCCGGGATGTCGCCAGGATATGTTGCCGCCGTGGGTGTGTTTGGGTGTGCCGCCCCAGCCCAACTCCCCACCTGACGATTTCTCCCACCTGGACCGACAACGAAGCGCCTTGGGTCTAGAAACAAGGGACGAGTGAGCCGTGTACAATTGTGTACGCAAAATCGCCAGCGTCCACAACACTCCAGGTTCATATTACGGGGCCACATGCTACACACCGACCGCGGCGCTGGACGTTGGGGCCACAAGACCCCCTCAGCTGCCATTTAGCGTGGGAAGCGGTGGCGCCAGGTTCCAGTAAGTATGCAGGCGTGAGCAAAAGCGCTGGACGATGCATCATGCTTATGGTTTTGTGCATGAGCCAACGCAACTGCCGCCTTCACGACGTCATGTGAGTCATCCCTGGCCTCATTTGAGCCATGCATTGGGCAACGGCAGACGCCGGCGCCACCACCAAGCCACGACGGTGGCGATACAGCACGTGAAGGGCGCAGAAACCCATGGTAGTGGAGCATGTCGTCACACTTATCTCAACCAACGCAACCAACATGCCCAAGCCAACACGACAATGCCGTATGCACCATACACGTGCTATAGTAGGAATACAATCGATAAGGCGGCAATGATCAAAATTTCCATGAAATGGATAGTGGCCTGAGGGTCCAAGCGGTGTTCAACGTCCCAGCCACGCAAACAGAGTAACGAATCAAGCAGGTTGCAATCGCCTCCCGGTCCTGATCCGGTCAGCACATACCGAGGGTCATCCTCACACCTGGTCTCCAGCTGCGGCCCTGGCGGCCGTCAAGCACATGCTTCATGGAATCATGGGCCCTAGCGTATGCAGCCAGCCATGGACCGAGCCAGATAATCGGGCCCGTGCATGCATCGAGATCTGAGCATGCCAGGTCCTTACGGAGGCGGTACACATGCCGCACCTGAGCTCTGCAGACAACTCAGCCGGCCATGCAATTGAGAGCAAGCTCATCCGAAGCAGTGCGAAGCACAGGGCCGACTGAAAGGGGGGCCACGCGCCAGGCCCTCCCACGACGCTTTCACGCTCCGACACGCCCGCTGCTTACATGCGCCGCACCGCGGTCGCATGGCCCGACACACAGCGTCTGTCAAGATGCTGCAGATAAACGGGCATGCATGCATGAGTTCCATGCAGCTACCCCAAACAGCCGAGCGTGCGCTGGTTCATCAGGCCGCCATGCCGGCGGGCAGCAAGGCCTGCAGCGCGCGCCGCAGCGGCGGCGGGACGAGCGTAGCGGCGGCGTCAATGTATCCTGAGATCTCCTTAAGGCCGGCGCTGTCCAGCTGGCATGCCTCGAACGACACCCAGAATAGCGCGTTCCCGAGCGCCAGCAGCACCGCCAGCGTGGAGGCCGCCTGCGCACATGTGCGTGTATAGACAGATTTGATTTCCGTGGAGCCATGCAGTGCGCTTCCCTTGGGGCCGTGCAGTGTGCATGAACAGGTGGATAGAAACTGCACCTGACGATGGCGACGTGACTGGGATCTGATGGATGCCGTGTGCGCGTGTGTGTGCGCGCGCGTGTGCGGACGAAACAGGTGAGCGTGGTGGGTAGACTGGGTGCCCGCAGTGGCAAGCAAGCACTGCCCTAGGTTTGCCATGCAGTTCGCCAGCCTTGTAGCTACCGGTTTTACGCACAAAACAGCAGGCACTGCAGTGTCCTGGACAACAATTGCAGGACTGTGGGTCGGCATGGTAAGCGCAGCGGCAAAGTGCACTCCAGATGCAATCTGCTGCATCTGCTGTTGATGCACCTAATAAATGCCCCCCCCCCCGGCCTCCTGAAACTCTGCACAGCCATGGAAGCTTTCTATCCGCTCTTCATATGCACGGACGATGGGTGACCCAGATCGCGCAGGCATTGCACACCCATGCCGAACATGCACACATGCCAGATGCGCAGCCAATCGCCTGCCGGTGATGCATGTCGGCATGCGCTTGCCTGCAGCGCTCGCAGCCACCAGCGGCCGCGCCACGAGGCCGGCAGCGCCGCGTGCAGCGCGTCCTGGACCACGATGAGCGGCGGCTGAAGCAGGAAGAACAGGCAGTTGGGGCCCAGCGACGCCAGGCCCTCGGCCAGTTTGTCGTTCGCGTTGCACATGTACCTGCGCGTCGGGGTGTGGGCAGCCGGCAGGCAGAAAACTCGGGCGCGTTCCGGGCGCTACTGGTGGGTTACCGATAGATTGATCAGTCGGTTTGCGATTGGTGATTGGTGATACAGGAGTTGTTGGTGATACATGGGTTTATTGGTGGGGACAGGTGAGTAGTACATGGCGGATGCCACAGGTGGGCTGGGGGCATGGAGGCGCACTGCAAGAGCAAGCGTTGCCGCTGCCACTACCCAGTGCACGGAAGGCGCGCACGTCATTCGCAGGCCTGTCACGGTTGCTGCGACCAGCTGAGCGGGACGACGCATTCGCCAGCAGCCAGCCAGCCAGTCAGGCAGTAGCGTTTGGTGCCTCACCAGGGCAAGGAGCATGGCTGGTGAATCGAGTTTCGCATTGCTCTTGTTGGCTGCAAGCAGTGCTCAGAAGTGGCAGGACCTCTTTGCGGCCTCTTGCCTAGCAAACTCCTAAGCGCGGTCACCACACGCAGCGTTGGAAATACAGAATGTGACTGCAGCAGTGCAGCTTGAGTCATGTTTTTATGCCGGTACTCACAGGATGGATATCTCGTGCATGACGCCGCTGACCGCAAACGCCGCCGTCATCGCCAGCAGCCGACGAACCGTGGACGCCGCCGCCGGTGCGGTGCGCCCTGGCCCCGTGTCCGCCGCTGCCGCCGTCGCCGCCGCCGCGGCCACTGCTTCCAAGCTCACGCTGCCGTTTGCGCTGCCAGCACCTCCTGCGCCGGAGTTGCTCGCAAAGGGCGACTGCGGGGCCCTGAAGGAGCTTGGGCTGTTTGCGACGGAGCCCATGCGCTTGAGGGTCTGCTGCTTCAGCAGGCCCCGGGCATCGGTGGGGCGCGGGCTGCCAGGCGCGCTGCCGCAGCCGGCCGCCGCAGCCAGGCCGCTCGCAGTACGTGCGAGCGAGACCGAGACCGGCGGCAGCCCGATCGTACCGCCGGAGCTGATCGCCCTGGAGCGAGACCACGACCCCAGCCTCTGCATGTCGCCGCCAGCCACGGCGACGCCCTCATCGGCCGAAAACGCCGGGGGCGTCCCGTTGCCGCTGGTGTGGCTGCTGCCTGCGCCGCTGCCTGCCCTAGCAGCTAGCGTTGGGCTGGGAGGGTTGGTGGTTCCTGCTGGGGCGGAGGCAGCGGTGGAGTCCAGGGGGGGAAGGGGGATCTTTTTGAGAGTCTCCTGCGTGAGAATCTCGCGGGAGGGCCTGCGGGACGCGCAGCGGGACGGAGACCCGGATGCGGCGGCGGCGGCGGCCGCCTCCTGAAGCGAGCGCGTGCGCTGCTGGCGCCACGACTGCAGCGCCTCTGGCGCGACCCAGCTGCCCTGCAGCAGCGGCAGGAACACCTGCGCAGGGACGCGGGCACAGCAGTTTGCGTTGTTATGTTGTGTTGTATTATGTTCAGTCAGGAGCGTGACGGCCAAACGGCCCAGGCTTGCCCGCAGAAGGGGACCAGGCGAGCAGCAGTTTGTGTGTCAGCGACTGCGCCAACGCTGGGGCAGCAGGTTCGTGGCGCTTGGTCCCAGCGGGTAAGGTATGCCTTGACTGCAGACACTGGTCCACATCAACGAAAAGAGAGTGAAAGGTACGTTTGCGGGTGCCTGCTTTGACCCCAAATGGCTATGCACGAACGCCTGTGCATGGATTGGATGGTTTGGCAGAGCGGTGCGCTTTCCTGCAGCCCGTACGCATAGATTGCTCACTCACCGTGTCCTGCAGAGTGGCAGATACCACTTGGTTGTACCTGCGAGCCCAGGCACCAGACATAAAAGGGCACTACCACATGGTGTAGTGGATGCAGGCCAGACGATGAATGTCCTGCCTGGTCAGTCGGTCAGACACAATTGGCCGGACAAGCGTTGTATGTAACTTGTATTGCGGGTGATGGGCGGCAACAGCTGGTGTGAGCAGCAAGCAGGCAGTCTCTTACCGCTTGCCCCAGAATTCGCGCACGCTGGTGGCCAGGTACGGCCGCTCGAATGAAGGCTGCAATCCGATGCGCAGGGAAAACCAAGTCATAGCCTGGCAACAGCGTGATGCAGGATTGCTAAAACAAACAGCACATGCACCTCACCCACCTGCAGTGGCACGCCTAGCACGGCGCACGCCAGGGGCAGGACGGAATCGAGTATAATTGATGTCGCACACCAAATGTAAAGCGCTGCATTGACAACAGCCACAATAAGGCGTATGAAACACAGATGTAGATGTATCACGGAGAGAAGAAATACATGACTGCAAAGCTTGGTTGCCGTTCGGCTCGGCTAATGAAGTAGCTCATGAGCGAGAGTGTTGAGGGCCCCGTGGAAATGGCGGGCGAATGCCAAAGGCTCCATACGCACCATAGCAGACGTGTTTGAACCACTCATGCTCAGCTCCCCAGGGTGTTTGCAGCAGGGCTGTCATTCCCGCCAGTGCGGTTGCTTTCGCCACAAGGCCAACAACCACACCTCCGGCTTGTGCGGGACGAACGCCACCTACAAAAGGAGTTAGACGTGATATCAGTTTATGGGAGTGCTGAGTGACGCAGGGTGTGATAAATAGTCTACAGCCAAGCCCCTCACCCTTCGCTGTGTAGAATGGGGCCAACCAAAGTGTTGCGAATTGCCAAGCGGTCAAGTCCTTCAATGCCAGCGGGCCACGACCAGCTGAGAAGGCCAGTAACTGTGCAACACAAAGATAGTTCGTGTATATGCAAAGTTAAGCATGCGCCGAGGCGAAGTAGAAGAGGCAGCACGAACAGCTAAACGAGGCATGTGAATTAAAGTGGTGCATGGACTCACCTTGAACGTGGCCAGCCAGCACAGAAGGAATGCCATTGTACCAGAGACAGTCACCTATGAATCGTCGAGCACAAGTCAGCACAGTTGCAGCAAGAACCCTCGCAGTGCTCAGTCAACCACGCGTGAGTGGCACCATCAGCATCAGCACCTGCAGGACCTAGACACGCTGGATATGCATCACACTGGCCGCTGGCATCCTGCGTTTCCAGAGCTGTTATCACCACATTGGCATTTCGCTGTGCCACCCCGCACCTTTTCAACCAGTGGTGCTGCAACGAAGAAAATGAGCACGGGGAAACTGAGAAGCAGTCTCGTCGCTCCAGGAGGCTGTTTTCTGACCACCTGTGGATTTACAGAAGCCTTCACGCGTAAGTGCCTTGCAAAAGTGGCCGGTGCACAATGTGACAGTGCAGCAATCAAAACGCAAGTCACATCACTGCCACCACTCACCGCTAGGACATACGCAGTTGACACAGCCAGCATAGCAACTGTGTGCCCCTCTGGCTGCTTATGCAGTAATTGCTGCATGCTTGCAAGGGCCGCTGCCCGGCTGTGATACGACAACGCTGTTGTGTGTTTGTTAAAACACACTGGCTTAGGATGTAACGGTTGCAGTTCAACAGGAGGAGCAACGTCCAAAGTATGCTTGGTCAGGGCTTGAGGGCCGTGTGATGTAGGTATGTCGATTAACCGTCCTAGGTCCTAGGCGAATCCTGATGCTTCAAGACGGGGATTGACTCCGTTTTCAAGGCTGCCATTGACATGAGAGACAGCTCGCCCCGATGACAGCAATGATAGACTCCTATATTGCTCCTGCACCTTTCACTTCATGCGCTGCTATTTGCTCCGCCGTGGAGAGCCCGTGCTGTAGCGATGCCACAAGTGTAGGACCGGACACTGACGAGCAAAATGGGGGACAGCGATGGAGAGTGGCAAACCGTACGGAGGCGGCGGGGGCCGTCCCGGCAAGCCCAGCAGGTACGGCACAACGGGCAGCCTGGCGTGTCCAGTGCAGGAAGAAGGTCGCGCTGGATCACTTTTGAAGCGGTGCAGGCTGCATGTTCGCTGGCCAGCCCAAGACCTGCGCAGCCGACGATGCTGGTGTGCTGTCTCTCCCATGCAGAAGCTGAAGCTCCTGCCCATCCCTGTGAAGCCCTTGGCGTTCGATGCGATTTCGCCCTATCCGGCAGACGAGCCTGCGGTCGCAGCCGCTGCGTCTAAGAAGAAAAAGAAAGCCAAGGCTTCCAGCAACAAGGTTTGCGCCCGTTACTTGCAGCTCCCCTGTCAGGAATCTCCCCTTCCTGGCTCATACAGCTGGAGAGGTCCATAGAACTTGATATTTCGTACTGAGTTTGTTGCATGGTGGTGATTGTCTGATACCACAGGAGGAGGACGATCCCAGCACCAAGGCTGGCAGTGCACATGCGAGCACAGGGAACGTCAGCAGCACAGCAGGAGCGCTGTCAAAGCCAGCGTCCAGGACGGCAGGCGATGGCGTGACCAACAGCAACTGGCTGGTGCAGCTAGTGTATGCCCTGTTGGCCTGGCTAACAGCACTGCTGCGCCTCGGTCCAGCCTCCAAACAGAAAAAAAAGAAGCGGACCAAAGCGCCTGCGACAGTCAGTTCAGCAGAGGCGGTTCCGGAGCTGCAAGCTCCGACGGAAAGCGCACAGCCAACAGCTCCAGACACGGGGTCGACGCGCGCTGCCCGCTCCGCCCAGCTTGGGCAAATCGCTGCTGCTGGGTCAGCGGCTGGGCTTGCAGCAACACCGACCGCTTCCAAGGCCGCCACCGCCGCCGCAGCAGCAACGGCCCCTGCCACCTCAGCACCCAAAGCACCATCCCCGTCGACCCCCGCCCCACCCGCCGCATCCACGCCCAACCCTCATGCATCCGCAGCGCCACCCGCGCCACCGGCATCCGTGCAGGTGCCTGCTACCGCAACCCCCGCCGCAGTGGCTGCCTCAGCCGCAGGCACGCTTTGCGACGCCGATTGGGAGCGCGGCAGGTTTCTGCTGCTCACCGTGCCCCAGGCTCACGGCACCGACGTGGTACCTGCTGTGGCGTTATGCGGGCCCCTGGCGGCTTCCGCGGGGTTCGGGACCATCAACATTTGGTCCTGGGGAGGCAACGGCGCCAAGGGCGGCGACGATGCGGCGGTGGCGCCGGGGTTGACGCTGAGGAAGACGCTGGTGGGGCATTCGGGGAGGGTGGAGGCGCTGTGTGCGGAGCCGTCGGGGGGAAGCAGCGGAGGCCTCCGCCTCGCCAGCGCTGGCCGCGACTGCAACCTCAAGGTACGGACCAGGGGTTGGGGTTGGGGCAGCGGGGGCTAGGAGGGAGGGGGCAGAGGGGGACAGGGGGGGGGGCATGCTTCTGTACTGTGGGGTATGGCCGCACGGGTATGTTGCAACGTGTACATGTGTGAAACTACGTTGCTTTGGCGCATGCGAGACGATCAGCGCGGCGCTGTTGTAGCTGCGACTCGCTGCACGCCTGCTGCGTCATTCATGCATGCATGCTCGCACGCTCCTGCGTGTGTACTAGTATGCAGCCCCCTAGCCAACATTAGTGAGTTACCAACGTGCTGCGTATTGCACTACCGTGTTGCCGGTCGTTGTGCTGTAGCTGTGGAGCCTCGGCAGCCCCGAAACCAACGGCAGCAGCGCCTCCGAAACCGCCAGCCACTACACCTTCGAGAGCCTCAAGTCGCTCGACGTGGACTGGGCGGAGAGCGCCGGCGCGCGCGCTGCGGTCGGCGCGAAGTCGGGTTCGATCCTGCTGTACAGTCTGGAGACCGGGCGCAAGATCCAGGCGCTACGGGGCCATACGGACGAGGTGACGGCGGTACGGCTGTGCGGGGCGGCAGCCTCGTCAGCGACGCCGAACGCTCCAGGAGGTGTGTGCGTGTGTGTGTGTGTGTTGACCAGGATCATGCAAGTCCCTGCGAAATCACCTCGTAAGTCATAATGCTTGTGCTATACAGTACATACATACACAGCAGTTGTTGGCTGCGTGTGTGGTTGGGGCACGTTTTGTGGGGGTGCACGCCAGCGGTTGATGGGTGTGCACAGTCGTGTGGGCTATCGAGCACCTGGACTGATTGGGTGTCAGCAGCCACCCCTTGCTTTTGCCTTGCCCACACGCTACCAGCTGCCACGCTGAAACGCCACTGTACACATCATTCTGCGATAGTGTGCATGTTATTGCATGTATGACTCCAACTGGACTGTTCCTGCATACTGCACGTCCTCGTGGCGCTTGACATGTGTTTGTTTGGGGTGGCCACTTGACACCCTTTGTGTTTATGTGCCCGATCTCGCAGCCGGCGGCAGCGGCGGGCTGCTTGTGAGCGGGTCGCGCGACGGCAGCGTGCGGCTGTGGGACACTCGCATGGGCAGCAACAAAGCGCCCGTCGTGCTGCGGGGCCTGAGGTGGGTCAGAAAGAGCGCCCGTGGGGCCATGCAGTGTGATTCCCGTCGGGCCGTGCAGGCACCCTGTGGTGGGTGCGTGCAGGGATCAACATCCTCAGGTTCAATTCCAGCCTTGGCCTCAGCCGAAACCATAGCCTCAGCTTGGGTTGTGGGTTTGTCAGCTTTCAGGAACTGGAGTGGTCGATGGGCATCCGCACACGCACGTGGGCCGCACAACTATGCAAGCTATTTCAACACGTGTGTACAACGCTGTGCAGCCGTCCCACCGCATAACATGCAGGCTGCCCACCATGACATGCAGGATGTTCACGACGATGCACATGATCCTGTCATGCAGCATCCTCTACCCAATCCTCACTGTCCTACGTCGTTTTGCACTTGTGCTGTACCTGTGCCCTTGACCTTGGCTGTGCTATGTGCTGTGCCATGGGATTGCAGTGGGAGTGTGTACTCGTTGGCGTTGTCGGACAGTTGCCTTTACGCGGGCGACGTGTCGAGCACCATCAAGGTAAATTGAATCCAGTGTGTATCCTGGTATGCTCGTCCTGCCGTTGATGGCAGCTAGCGCGCGTGGTGCTGTTTGTACCCGAGCAGCCACGGGTGGTGACTTGTCATGCTGGCAGAGGGCGGTGGTGGGTCGTGCTGGTGCACGAGTATGCAGCGCCAGCCGCTGAATGCCGTGGATTGCTGGCATGCATGGTGTATTGGTATTACAGGCGTTTTGCAGGCATTTTGCAGTCAGGCCGGCTGCGCTTTCTTCACGCGTCCACCATGGAAACTGCGGTCCACACTGCTAGCCGCTGAACCGCTGCATCATTATGAAAGCTTGCCAACCTGGTGTGCTTTCACTCGCTGCACTTCGAGAAGGCACCGTATAGTATTTGTATGGAAAACACACCGCACCGTTCATGCATCCTGCATGCATCCACATAAACACTGCCACATAATTGAGCGCCAGTTGTGGGGCCTTGCCACGCAGGCATATGCAGTGATATGCGCACGCTTGCCTTTGCCGGCCTTCTCGCTTTCTCCTCTAGTCCTCTTGATGCTCTGTCCCGGATCTGAGCCTCTGGCTAGGCTGATCTGATCTGGGTGATGTCTGGGTCTCTCTCTCTCTCTCTGTCTATCTCTCCCCCTCATAGGTGTGGGACATTCGCAAGGTGCTCACGTCCGCCCCACGGGACGCGTGCATGGACGCCGTGCGCCTGCCCAACGCGCCCGCCTTTGCCGGAGCGCCATGCCCCACCGCCGGCCTGTGGTACGGCGCCGCGGACCGCGTGCTGGTCTCCAGCAGCATCGCCTGGTGGACCTCCAACAAGCAGGTACGTGGGCTATGGACATACTGAACACTGGACACGGCTACACAGGCGTAGTCGTTGAGCGCACCGGAATGGATGCGCTGCACAGTGGCTGAAGTGGAAACTGGAAAGCAAGGAACAGGGAGCTCCTGGGGGGGGGCAGCTGCTCTAGCACTGGTACGCTTTGCAAGCAGGAGTTGGGCACATGAGAGTGGGGTAGAATGCCGGCCTTGTTGGGGTGCCGCTGCTGTGTGCGCACTACTCTGCGCTGGGAGGGGGCGCAAATATCCTGGCCCTGTGTGGTCGCCGAGCGCCTGCGCTTCCAGGGTACTGAACGGTGCAATCCTAGTGCACTGTATCGCTTTGCATCCTGGGACACAGGCGCGTACGGGGGCTTCTGGGTTGCTTGGGTGCCAAACTTTCCAATAGAGTGTTTTAAGTACCACGCACCACCTAGGTCGTGATGCAGGCGTTGTGGCCCCTTCATTTGGGGTTGCTGGCCATTGCTTCACAATTCACTTGCTTGCATTTCCGGACCATGCAGGTGCTGGAGGAGGCTCCCGCGGACGCCACGCTGCCCATGGCCTGCCTAAACGTCTCCGCGGCCTCCGCAGCGTCAGGCCAGCACGCGACCTACAGGTACACAGGGGTGCCTGTGGGACTATATATGCACTATCCAGGGGAGCATTGTGTGTTTAGGGTTATTTGTTTCCCGTGGGGCCATGCAGTGTACTTTCCGTGGGGCCGTGCAGTGTGCTTTTGTTATGCGTGATGATGAGGACTGCGCCTGAGGGTGGCGAGGTGTCTGGGCTGAGCTGGCGGCTGCCGCGAACATTGTGTGTGGTTGGTTCTCAGACTCACCGACACCCATGCCGCCTATCCATCGTTGTACAGGTACACGCTGCGCCTGGGCATCGGCATAGTCACCGCGCTCGCCGCGGACGGCGAACGCCTTCTGGCGGGCACCTCCGGGGGCTCGCTTCTCGCCCTTCGCCTGGCGCGCGGCGGCAGCAAGTCGGGCTCTGCCTCTGCTGTTCAAAAGGAGGCTGCGGAGGTGGCTGGTTGTGAGGTGTTGGATGCGCTGGCGGTGGGGGTAGACGCGTTTGACGACGAGGAGGACGCGCAAGACAGCGACGACGACGTCTCTGACTGATAAGCTAGCTGTTGGGCAAAGGAGTCAGCGGCGATTGTCAGGAATAGGTGCAGGAGCGTTGCGAGCCACACCCTGCGTGTGTATTGTCTGATGACGCAGCCTGAAAACCCTCGGTGCAACGCTTAGACGCAGCCGAATCCAGGCGCAATTTGCGCCTGTGCATATGAGTCACATGCATCAACCACGCGAGCCCGCTTGGCGTGTAAAAACAAACCTGTGACTCGATGCTCCTCCCTCCGGTCTCTTGCTCAATTTGTCAAGTTTCAGCTGAATTCTTCCTCGCAGCGGTGCTGCAACGGCGAGTCAGGAACCGTGCGCGCTTCGCATCGCTGCTTGCAACGAACGCGTCCCCGCCCCCCCTGCATAACCACGTTACCTGGGGAGCTTATAGCCCCATCTGAGTGATGCACCGCAGCCGGCCCACTTTCAGGACGCAACGCCGGCATGTTATGTGTACGGTCTGATGAGGAAGTTGAGGTTCACATCAGGCAGCCGGAGCCAGCGCACACCAGGTGCCAGGGGCGTGCTGGCCGCTTCGTGAGCAGCAGCAACACCTTTTTGGTGCAACCCAGGCAGTTCCCAGCCGAACCAACGTCCGCTCCTGGAGCTGCCATACATGCGCTCGCACAACGTCGTCTTGAAGCCACGCATGCACATGCAGAGTTGTCACAGCAAATTTGGTCTGACAATTTTGCTGAACCTGTTCGGCACCTGCGTTTCCCTCGCCCCCTCTTTTGGTACCGCTTTTGCATGCATGTCCCGGATGCTGGGATGGCGACGAGTGAGGCCCTAGAGGCCCCACAGCCGGTGTGTGAGCGTGTGGTCCCATATTCTGTATTATGTCCCCGATTCTTACGCTTGCCCACACAATCCTTATGAACACACCACCAACGACATTCATTCGCCTTACCGCTGACACTGATCGTTTTCTGTTCGCATGAGCACGTAGACACACGTTCTGTGCTGGAGTAACGATGGCAAGGCATGTCGTGCACCATTCTTGGCGACAACCCTGTCAAGTCCAAGTCAGGGGTGGACGCCGGTGGCAGGCGGAATGGTTGGCGAAGGGCGATCAAGGGAGGCCTTTTCCCTTGATCGCCCGTCGCCAACCGTTCCGCCTGCCACCGGCGTGCAACCCTGACTTGGACTCGGCCGCGGGGTTTTCGCCAAGAATGGTGCACAACTCTTCTGCAACCCTGCATCCCTTGACCTGGTCAAGAGCTCAACAGTTGAGTTTGAAGACCCTGGTATCGGTCAGCCTTCACGGTAGCTGTGCAATAGCTGTGCCCCATCATACCTCGCGTGCACGACCTGAGCTCATACCTGCCTGGACTGGTACCGCTTCAAGTGCTTGTGCTTAACCCATGCACACTTATGCACACTTATAAAGAAACAGGCAAACCTGACGCTAGGGCTGACCACCTGTTGGGCTAACTGTCGCCTGCGGTTCATCATACAGGTCAGCAACAAACCCCAGTCCGAGACCTTGTGCGATGGTGGGACGCTGTTTACGGCCAAGCTGAACCAGCAATTTGCATTAGAAGGGGCCAACGAGGCGCTGCGCTTGGCATTTTCATGGAATCTTTGTGCGCGCCTGCGCCTCGTAAGTGTGCAGCACCACCCCATAAACACCTGCAGCAGCAGCTCAATTGACAGTGTTGTGAAGCCCTAACTCTTGCCTCCAGAACGTGCTACCTTGGCCTGTAGAGCACCCGTACATCTCCCCTTACGGTATGCGCCGCTGTCAATACCCTTCTATCGCCTCCTCAGCTTGCACACAGCCTGCACGTGCAGACCTCCCGCGCTGTTTGCAAACGTATTAACTGCTTTGGGAGGTCAGTCTGGCATATGCCCACCCAGATGGCGGTGGAGTGGATGTTCTCGTGCGGGTCCGTTTTCCTTGATGACGGCCAAACCCTCTCCATCCACACTGACTTATACAGGCCATTCCATCCAATGTACCATTAAACGCTACACCAGCAACATACTATTTTGCATCAGCGTAACAGAAGCATAGCGCCTCAGCCGAACCCACGACCCCACCCAAGCTTCATATAGTGTGACAAGAACAGGAGCTTGCCGCTGTGCAAGCAGCGTTCAGCACAGGAATGCTGCTTGGCGTCGCCTTATTGCTAGGCCTTCTCAGCCCACTATCTTCAGTGCTGTGCGCGCCAAGCGACCATACCGGGTAAGTTTTGCAAGCTGCCAACGTGACACCACGCTCATGCTCAATAGCGGCTCAATAGCCATGCCCGGTACAAGAAAGGCCCAACCTAAGTTCTAACGATTACGTCACGTTACCTGTTGCTTCTGTGCTCTTCTACGATGCGAGCAGGCTATACTTTCCGGGATGGTTCCAAGCGGGCAACCCCAACGATGCGAACTACTTGAACTATGGCAACATAAACTTGCAGGGTGTCACAGTCCTATATTATTCGTTCATGTTCATAGAGGTGTGATTACGATTGTGCAGGTTTTTGACCTTGCTGCTCTAGTTCTTCCATCCTCATGGCTACTAGAGTCTGACGATAGCGGTGGGCTTTGACACGCTGCTGTGTTGCCTGCTCCTGCTCTGACAGGATGGCTCATACACGCTGAGTGATCCGTTTGGCACGTTCAGGTGAGGGCTTGCAGACATCCCCACAGCATACCGATCGTTTTGCTGCTTTCCCCAGTTGTAGCAGCTTGACTCACCCGGACCTTCACCGGCCAGTCGACCACTGCACACTATGGTTCCCTGGCGTGCAGCTCGTTCCTGGCCCTGAGGCAGAAGTTCCCAGCGACCAAATATGCAATATCGATCGGAGGCGGCGGGTTTTCGACAGCGATTTGGACTCGAGCGGCGGCCAGCCGTGCTGTCTTCATTCCGAACGTTATCTCGTTCATCCGGCAGAACAAGCTCGATGGTGTGGACCTGGTAAGTCTTGTACCTTTACACCTCTATGGGGACGCCCGTGCTATGCCACAGTAGCCTCGCACACCAGGCAGCAGCAGCAGCCCTGCTGGCGGGCGCCTGCCATAGCACTTGTGACGGGCGTATGCGTTGTCGATCAACGCTCATATGCACAAAGGCAGGATGGCCTCCATCCGTACAGGCCGCGCTTCTGTCTAGCCGCCTGGACACATCTGGTGTGGTTGGCCCACCTCACGAGCCACTTCGTCCGCTGACAAGCAACTGCTGACGCTCGCAATGTGTTGTGCTTCGGTGCTGTGTGCCGTGCTTCTGGCGACGACACCGTATGACACGGACGCTGCCAACCAACATAGGACTGGGAGTTTCCTGGTGAGGCCTTGCGCAGACATGGATGAGCGAGAACCCGAAACCACCGAAACCAGCGCTGGAACCTGCACCAAGACCTGCGCCCAAACACAGCTCAGACATCGAGATACAAATCCCTAGAGCAGCTTCAAGCCCGTTTGCACCCACCCAGGTTGGATCCGCGTTCCTATGATCCCATCCGTGCAGGCGCCGACGACCGCGCCGCCTACACCGCCCTCGTCCGGGAGCTCCGGGCGGCGCTGGACGCCATCCCCGAGCCCCCACGCGCCGCAGCGTTCGGCGGCGGCGCGTCGTACCACCTGTCCGCCGCGGTCAGCGGGCTGCCGTACGACGCGGCCAACGGGCCCAGCTTCGGGCCGCTCATGCAGTACTTCACCGTCCTCAACCTCATGACCTGTGAGCGCTCATCGCGGGTACATATGTACGGTACTGCAGATGTTATGTTATGTTACATCAGAAGTGTGTTGGTCAAAATGCCCATGCTTCCCCCAGATGGGGATGGTAGTGCAGGTGCGAACCTGGCTGCAAACCGGGTGTCTGCAGGGGCTCGGCCGCTGACAGGCTGCTGCCGAACCCCACACCCCTTGCCTGGCCACTATTGACTCCTGCCATGCAATCCTTGCATAGATAGATTGACCCCCAAGCTCACTCCCAGGCCCTGGCATCACACACCTGCCCTGCTCACACACACACACTCTCAGAGTCCCACTCAACTCGGCTCCCTCTCCAATTCATCCAACCGAGACCATCCACTTTATTGATTAGCATCTGCTGACATGGTGCAGGTGCAGTAAATCAGTAATGCATATGCAGTGAATCGAGCACCCGGCGATCGCTCCAATCCTCTCTGCCCGGCCTCACCTCTCCTGCCTGCGCTGCCTGACCCTGGATGCAGACACGATGCACGACCCATGCTACTGGGAGAGCAGCACGCACTTCCACACCGCCTGGAGTGACATTGTCAAGGGCGTGCAGATGTACATGGACTCGGTAAGATAAGAGGCGCGGCGGCCAAAAACGCTAACCACAAACCCGCATTCCAGTCTGTCGTAGCTCCGTACACATGCGTTCACGTCGGCACCCACATCGCTTTTGTTGCTTCTATGGTAATCCCATGCTGCCACATGCAGGGCGTGCCGGCCTCCAAAATCGTCCTTGGTCTCGCGTTCTACGGCCACGTTTACACCCTGACGAACGCCCGCAAATACACGTGAGTCACCGCAGCAGTCGCTGCAGCCATCTGCCCGCGCCTTAATAATCCCAGCCACATACCCGCAGCACATGCTTGGTGATAGATGCCAGTGCTCCCTGGAGAGAAGCGGCCGGCAACGCACATCAAGCATAGGGACAGGCAGATCCGGGCGAAGGCTGCGGTCGCCAGCGCTGACTGCGTCAACGCCGCATTGGCGCCTCCCTCAACCCCACATAGGCTTTTGCAACGCACACAAGGTGCAGCAAGACGATTGGATTTACCCTGGCAGCACCCGCTGTGCCCAAGGTGTGAGTGCGTGTCATACATCAGTGTGTCAGCGCGGCGCAGTGTATCAGTGCATCAGTGTGTGGCATTGCGCATCCCTGCATGCAGGTACCCCGCTCCCTCGGTCATCAGCCACGACTGCAACACCATGTCCACGGTGAGCCCCGGGAACTTCGATTGTGCTGCATACTACACACGACCGCCCTCCTTTCCTCGGTGGCCCATGCACAAGCACTTCAACACACCACGCAGCCTTCTGTCGTTCTTGCATCCGCACTGGCATCTGCCGCAGAATGCAAGCAGGGCTTGTGACGTGCATGCGTGCTTTGTTGAGCACAAACGTCCGGGTTGGGCTGATACGGATGCGTTGGCGGGAGTCCGTTTTCAATTTTGACCACTGCCTTGCTGTCGGAATCCACCTGGCGGGAGCATGGACGTTTTGGCTAATCAGCTCCTGGTCACTGCAACGCCACAACAGATGAGCATCGCCCTGCGTTAAACACTCCCTGCGTTAAACACTCCTTCGAATTTATTCTTGCACTGTATTTGTTGCAGCCTGAGTACCGCGACATCATCAAGGAAAAGGACACCAAGGGGGGAGGCGTCTTCATCGACGTCAACGAGCGCTCTGCCTACTATGTGCGCGGGACGCGCTGGGTCACGTTCGACATTGAGGAGACGCTCTACATGAAGATCCAGGTGGGAGGCTGCATGCGTGAATGCATGTGTGAATGCATGTGTGAAGGCATGCGTGCACTCATGTGCCTGGGCATAGGCATATGAGTGTGCGTGGGTGTGTGCCGTGTGAGCGCGTGTGCGTGTGCATGTGGGGGCGCGCGTGTGTCACTGTGGGAGCAGGGAGCAGGGAGCAGGGGGGCATCTCAGTGTACGGAGGATGCTGCTTTAGCACCTTGTGAACGGGGGATGCCATTTTGTTGAAGGCAGTGATGCCGTGTTGCAAGCCGCATGCGCGCGTGCATGTGATCCACAGGGCGCGATCGACCGAGGCCTGGCCGGCGTGATGATCTGGGCCGCCAACTACGACTCAAACGACTTCAAGCTGCTGCGCTCCGTCGTATCACGCGAGCCGCCCCCCGCGCGCCCCTGCGGGTCCGGCTACGTCCTCAGCGACACGTGCGCGGCCGGCGACAGCGGCGGTGGCGGCCCGCAGTGCTGCGGGGAGTTTGGGTGGTGCAGCGCCGGCGGCGGCGCGCAGTGCGGCGCGGGCTGCAGGTGCGTCCTGCATGGTGCTGCAGGTCTGCAGTACATACTGTACTGTTTGTCACATTTTCTGCACGCTGTCGCCAGCTTGAGCCCCATGCGAGATGCATGCGGATGGTAATGATGCCATGTAACTATGTAAGCCACGTAAGCCACGTCGTGTGCGTGAGTTGCCACCACCTTGGGGCGCCCCCTGGAGCACCACCCAGGTTTAGCCAACAATCATACAGCAAGCTGCTATTTGGTAACCATGCATGGAATGTACATGATGGGCTTGTTACATGCTGTGGTTGCCCGCAAATGGATGGAATGTACATGATGGGTTGGGCTTGTTACATGCTGTGTGGTTGCCGCGTACCAACGTGATCTGCTGGCCGTTGTGTTGTACTGTTGTTGCATGCAGAGGCGGCGCCTGCTTTGGCACCCCCACCGGCACCCCGCCACCGTACACGCCTGGCACGTGCGGTGGAGGAAACGTCGGCAACAGGAGGTACGCAGCTCCTCTCAGGACCTTGGCAGCGAGGCGGCAGGCAGTCGGTTCGTAGGACTCTGCAAATTGGCACAGCTTTGTTGGGGTTCACATGCAACACGCACTGTACAGATGTTGCGGAGGCGTCTGGCGTGGGCCGGCCCTTCGATCTAGGCTTACTGCCAAATCGCACGTCAGGTAGTTCCGCGGCCCTGACTGCGGCATGCATGATCCCAGCGTAACGAGCACTGTCTTCCTCTAGAGGGCAGCGTTGGTCTCGGCTAGGAAGCCCAAATGCAAACATGTTAACGCACTTCCCAACTCTTCCTCTCTGCTGCGGGTGTTATGATGCAGGTGCGCGGACGACACACAGTGCTGCAGCTCCTTTGGTTGGTGCAACAACGACGCCGATCATTGTGGTGCTGCCTGTGTCGGCGGCCCGTGCTACATCACCGCCACGCCAACACCCGCACCCACACCCACACCCCAAGCTACCCAGACGCCCAAGCCGACGCCGACATCCACGCCCAAACCCACACCCAAGCCAACCCAGACACCTACACCAACGCCCACTCCGAAACCAACCCAGACACCCAAGCCCACACCCACTCCGAAACCAACCAAACGGCCGAAACCAACCAAGACACCGAAACCAACTAAAACGCCGAAACCAACGCCAACTCCAACTCCAACACCAACACCAACACCAACTAAATTGCCGCAGTCGACGCAAACACCGAAGCCCACACCGACGCCCACGCCCATGCCCACGCCCACACCCACACCGGCACCAACCCCGGCACCAACCCCTGATGCTGGTTTCTGCGGTACGTGAGCGTGCGAAAGTCTTACGCGCATTTCAACTTGCTGTTGAGCACGCAACAGGACGGATACGTCCATCGTAAAGGCACATGCACGCACCTCAGACGTTCCCCCACGAACCAAAAGGCGGCAATGCTTGATTCCGTATAGTACATCCTGCTGCATGCAATTTTGCTTGGCGATGTCAGCACACATCAAAATGCAATTGGCTGCCAATGTTGTTGCTGCCGTGTCAATTACTGGTGTGTTGTCCGTTGTTGTCCGTTGTGGCATGCCGCTGCTTCTCGCAATGCCGCTGATCGCTGGTGCTGCTGCTGCTACTGCTGACACCGCGCTCGACGCACCATCACTCATTAGTCATTACTGACGTAACCATGACATACCGTTGATTCCCCCGGGCATGCCATGGGATGCAGATGGCGGCCAGGTGCGTAGCGGAAACTGCGAGGACCCGACCGCCTGCTGCAGCCGCTTTGGTGAGTGAACGCTGCATGCTATGTCATCATGTAACTTGCATGTAACTTCCATGACCCGCATGACTGGCGTGACCTGCATTACTAGCATGGCCGCCTCACTCTTCTGGTACGCTCCGGCCTTCTGTTGCTGTTGCGGTCTGCTCGCAGGCTGGTGCTGGAACGACGCCGACCACTGTGGGCCCGACTGCGTGGGCGGCGCGTGCTGGCCGCAGCCCTCCCACCCGCCCGGAGAGCCATGTGAGGACGGACACGTCAACGGCGGCTGGTGCCGCCACCCGGACGAGTGTTGCAGCGCAGCCGGCTGGTGCGCCAACGACGCCGACCACTGCGGACCAAACTGCGTGGGCGGTGCGTGCTATACCCCATAAGCCGCCAGCGCCCCAACCTGACACGGGACCCTGTGGCAACAGCGAGGGTAATGGCGGCCGTTGCGGCGACAGCTGTGTGGGTGGCGCGTGCTACTGCCCACCCTGCCCGTTCCGCACCCTGCTGGTGAGCCCTGTTCTCGGGGGCGGCGAACGGCGGCTGGTGCTGAGACGCACCTGCTCGTATTCAGCACCAGGCCTGCATCTGTGTGTCGTGCTCAGTGCTCGTACACGCTGCGTGGTAGCTGCCGGCCTTGGACACTGACCCACCGTCCAGCGATGAGCATCATTCAGACTGTTGAGCATGTCCCCTGGGTTGTGGGATGTGGGATCAAACGTGGCTTATGTGGCGGGCCACACGGGAGACGTTTTGCTCAAGGACCAACCAGGCGCCCATGATTGCGCAATCTGATTATTTATTGGTGCGGTCAAACCACCCATAGGATCCGCACGCTCCACATTGAGCCCTCCAGCTGAGGGGCCAGCGCGGCACAGTTCCATTACATTTTTGCTTCGCACCCCGCCTCAGCGTGCGTGCGTGCATGCGTGCGTGCTGCCTCTTGCTCCCACACGGTACTCCAAGAACACCTTGTGTTCAGCAATACGGTACTGCATATGTTGATTGCTACTTCCACTTTGCCTGCCAGCTATAGTCGTGCGTAAGAGTTTGCGTGTCGTTGTGTGCTGGTTACGCGTGCGCCATGTCATCGCGATGTCTGTGCCTGGATGTCCCAGCTGCGCGTAACTGCCTGCGTGCGACGATTGGTGCACACATCCATCCGCCCCCGTGAGCCATTCTTCTGATTTGTATTGGTGAAGGCCTACAGCAGTACTGCAGCAGTACTGCGCCTGTATTGCGGCGGTAGGCCTGCTGTGCTTGCTGTTATGCAGGCCCGTTATGCTTGCTTTTCATGCACACCGACGCATGCTGCCTGCCATGTGATTCTATGTCGCATCAACCATACAGTCCGGCAGGCGCTTATGGCCCAGGCAATGTAGGGTGGGTGGAACTTGATTCGGATCATTGGAAGGACCCTGGAAGGACCCCAAGTCTAGACCATTTTACATTTTACATGTGTACAGGCATAAACGTTGAGGTTGGATACTTGGATTGGACGGGTTGCATGCCTCCCCGGACCTGTGTCAGCAGCAGGTCCTGCTGCAGCGCCTCCTTTGTTCAGTCGAGCACTTGAGCACTGCTGATTGGCGATGCGTACATAACAGTGCACACGACGCATCCTGCGCTCCTAGGTGCTGCCGCTGTACGAACCTCTTACGATCGTTGCACAGCCATGTCCTGGTTCTCATAGCCCGTTCCAGGCATCCACCATGCCCTTCAAATCGTTTATGCAGTGTGCTGCACTGATTTTCCGCACATTGCCCGCGTCAGCGCTGCCTGACCCAGGAAAGAGTAAATAAGGCGAGCGGGTAGCACATTGCCATCTCCGTGCCGGCACTCTTTGATGTCTGGTTGGATGCTGGTATGCCTTTCATAGTCGACCGAGTGCGCCCAGCATCTGGCGCGGCGTCACGGTGCACCATTGTGCACAGCATACGCACTGCACGCACAACGTGTGTGCATGGCGCCGCGGCTCCTCTTTCTGACACACCAGGCGGCATAGGCTCACACTCTTTAGGGCAACATTTCAGAATTCAAACTGCCATGTCTTGTCACCCGCTTCTCTCCCACTCCCCAGCCTAAGCGCGTCGCGTCCTGTTGGCTCGAAGCCCCACCACACACGTACGCTGCTTGTTGCAATTCATTATGCTCAATCCACCTATTATGCGGAGTTGCGGACGCCTCTACCTGTCAACCCTCATCCTGTCCATGTCGACTGATGGTTGTTTCGTGCTTGAGGACCTTTGTTTGCACATGGTGTATCTGCGGGCGCATGGGACGCACCCAGTTGACCTAACACACCGCAGCATGGCGCCTGCCGCAAATCTCTGGCAACCAGTTTACAGTACGCACTGGGCGCGTGCATGTGGTCAGCGCCCATGCAATATCCTCTGACAGCCGCAACTATAAATAAGCAGTGATGGATCGGACCCACCTGAGCCGGTCTTGTTTGACAGGCTGCCACTCCTGGACAGATAGGAAGGAGGCATAACGGGCCCCTGCCCCTGCGGATGGACCCACCCCTGCGCCCTTTTCCAAGTAGCTTCATTTGCGTGCGTGACTGCAGTCGCGGTAAATAAACCGAATGCATATGAACGCATTGAACCTATGCGGCATGCCTTTTACCGCACATGTGGAGCACGTAGTGCACGGTACGTGCTCGTCATGCCGGTCCTCAACGGTTACCTCAGAATCGCATCTGTAAGCTACCAGCAATGACTTGGCCAGACGGCTGGGTGGACGGATGGACGGTTGACGCGGAATTGAACCTGCTGGCAGCCCCGCCCCGCTAGCATCCAATACATACCCCCCCTCCCGTTTCCCCTCTCCCCAGCTCCCCCACTTACTCTCTGGGTGTCTGCGTACAGATTCGACGTGTGTGCGGCGCTGCATTCTGTCCGCATTGTCTTGTCTTGTGAGTGCGCTTCACCGCTGTGCTAGCCGTTTGAAGCAACTGATGCCAACACGCTGACACACGCACATGCACAAACAATAGCGTGGCCCATGTAATGCGCTGTTCGAGAGCACCTTGGCTACTTGTAAGCTCTAAACGGTGGATGTTTCACCCTGCACGCCTCAAGGCGCTGTGTTTTCGCTTTGCTTGCTTTGGTGACACCCGCATTTTGTATCATTAATGCTCTCCACTTCAGCGCAGCATTGCGTTCCCAACTGTAGGTATTATTCAACGAGTCAAGCAGATGAATTTTGTCTGGGCTGTCTGGGCTGTCAAGTGTGAGCAGGCTGCTGAGTCATACAACTGAGGGCGAGGCGCAGTACAGCGGTCTCAAATCGAGAAAGCTCTTGTTGCCAAGCATACTTGGGAAGGCTCATGTTAACAAACGCCGCATAGTTCCACACCTACAGCACTCTAGAGTTCTCTGAGAAAGACACCTTTGCTGCCAATAGGAGTTTTGTGTCGACCCAGGCAGCCGACACTCGCTCTGTACCGTTCCTTATACTGCTTGGAGGACAGCCCCAGCGCGCCAGACAGCGCGGGAGGCAGGAGCAGACAGCGCTTGGATATTGCCGCTCTTCTCCAGTCCCAGGTGCGCTTTGAAGTCAGGCCTTGCAGTGTTTCGTTACCGGATGTTGACGTGCCATTGTTGACCTGCCAGGCTTCGTTTGCTGGGTGTTCACCCGCCGTTGTTGGCTTGCTGTGTTTAGTTTGCTTAGTACCGAACCGCCTCTGCTTGCTTGCCACAAGCCAGCACACATGCTAGGCGGTCCCCTTGAGATCAGCTGCTGGCTTTATGGCCAGTCAACAACGGTCAAACCATGAAACAAGGCAAACCAAGCACTGCAAGGCCTGCTGTCAACATAACGGCAGCCAGATGCATTTTGTGTGTGTTGCTTCTGCGTGGAAAGTCAGACAGGGCTGGTGGCAGCAGTCAGCTTGTCCGTTTGGTCGCCTGCAAGCGAGAACGCGTGAGAAAACATCCTCCATTTCACTCACGCTAGCCTTTGTTGAAGTGGGAATGAGCATTAAAACACCTGCTGTGATATGTGTGCACCTTTGCAGGCTTATCACAAGGGCCCATCCAACAACCACGACGTACAAGCCATGGCGGCCAGCAGGCCTGACGGAGACGGCCAACTCCCTTCACCACGACTGTATGCTCAAGCACACCAGCCCTGGGACGACCTGGGCGCCTCAAGGCCCACCATGAGGTATGTGAGACCTCTTGCCCTCTTGAGAAGTCGCTCCTGCCAGTTCCCCTGCGCTCGCGTGTGGAGTTGTTACAGAATGCTGAGGGCGACACCAAAGTGCTCCAAGCTTCTCATCTTCCTTGGCATTCACGTCGTGGCTTACCTGTTTCTCTCTCTGCTTGCAGAAGCCCTTGGCCACCTAACCTTCCGTTGCAGCCCGGCAATGCGACCACCACCGCCCCTGCCCTGCCAACGCCTGCACCGTCCGCCCCGTGGTGCAACCAGCGACCACAAGGCCAAGACCGCAGCACCACTCCGCAGCCTCAACAGAGCTTCCCGCTGTTGCAGGAACCCCACACCCGCGCCCTGGACATCCCCGCGCAATTCCCTGCGCAGCCGCCTGCGGGCCCCTTCCACTGTGCACCATCCTCCTGCTGGGGGCGTGATGGCAGAAGCATCGCCACTCGCGCACAGCGGGAGCGCAGTATTGCACTGCTCCCCGGCCCGCTGGCACGGGTGGCTTGGGAGTATGAACACATGCTGCGCGCCGAGTTGGCCGAGGCTAACGAGGCAGTGCGAGACAACAGGACAGTTGGCAGCGAGCAGTGCGCACAGCCAGAGTACTGCGCAGGGGAGCCCCACAACCCGCTGGCAAGTTACGCTCCTGTGTGGGAGGTGGTCAAGGCGAACATTCAAAAGAGGCTGCCCCCCGGCCTTGACAACGCGATGCGAGACAGGACTTTTGCAAAGGGAGATGCACTGTTCGGAACGCTGCCAGCACCACCAGCACCACCACCGCCACTGCATCACCATCATCAGCGTCGTGACAGCGGCGCACGCCCACACGCAGTGCAGCCCCTGCACGATCTGCCACCGGACCGCACCACCGTCACCGGCCAGGCCGACCTCCGCCACCCCGCGCCGCCCAACATCGCCACTACGGGAGTCGCTGCTCAAGACGCAGCTGCTTGCCCTGGTCTCTGGGAAAATCAACAAGCGGCTATGCAAGGCACGGTGCCTGCAGGCGGTACAGGCCGCGGCGCTCCCACCCACTACCCCCACCAATGTGCCTTGGCAGCGCCTGCTGCGCCCGCCGCCCTCCTCGGTTCCGGAGCCGTACCGTACTGCATCGGCGGCTCCGGAACCACACAACACGCCGTCCTGAACCACACGACTTACAATCCCGCAGCGCTTGAGCGCCTACCGCCTATGCAGCAGCAGCAGCCGCAGATGCGTGCAGCTGACACTACGGGCCTCAACCTTCCGCAGCAACGCAGCTTTGATCCCACGCGTGAGGTTGCCCGCACTCAATACAAGTCGAGCTGGACAGCCAAGGTCGAACGCGTCAAGGACGACCGCGACCGGGCAAAACTGGAGCAGTTTGCAAAAGCCTTTACATCTGTGCACAGGCACGCGATAAAGCAGGTGCTGGATCATGGCGCACAGCGCGGCTACGTGCTCGCCTTCAAGCGCAAGGCGCTGGAGCCCATGTTGAAATTGGACCCCTGCCCGGCGCATCAGCCGCCAAAGTGCTACAAGCTGGCACACGTTGACCCAGACGGCACGCAACACTTTGAGTTCTACGTGCACAGTCACAAGTGCACTATTTGGTACATACTACCACCGGCGACGCAGAAGGGCAAGGGCCACCCGATGGCAGGTGTACCGTTCTACATGATACCGCACACAGCGCTGCCGCCTCCGCCGCCTCCGCCACCTCCACCAGCAACGCTTGGCGGTCACCCCCCCGCGCAGCAGCACGTGCCGGCAATGAAGATTCAACAGGCTGCTGGCGCAGCGGCGCTGCAGCAGCCGTCCCACATGGTGCAGCGGCCGCATCACCGCCACCATAAATCCGGCTCAGAGCCTGCCGCTGGCGTGCTGGCGGGCGCAGCCATGGAAGCGCGGGGGCAAAAGAGGAAGGAGGGCGAGCGCGTTTTGGCTGAGGACGACCAAGAGCCGGCGGCCAAGCGCACACGCCTGCATCATCAGGCCTCTCGGCGTTCACTCTTCAGCGCAAAGAGGGACGCAGACAACAACGCCGGCGGCGGCGATGCGAGCGGCCGCATGGACCGCTTCGGCAGCAGCGGCAGCGGTGATGGCAGCGGCGGCAGTGGCAGTGGCAGCGGCATCAATGCGGGCAGCACGGGCTGCCCCACCTCGCCTGCCTCACCTGAGCTCATGGGAGAGGAGCTCTTGGAGCAGTTCCTTGCCGCGGCTAATTCCGTCACCCCTCCGCCCGACTGGGTCCTTGAGTCGCCCTCCCCGCAGGCAGACGCGGACCTGGCAGCGGCCCCCGCGGGCGGCCCCATCACTGCTGAGGGCAGCGTGCAGCTGCCACAGCATGTGGGTGAGCCCATGCTTCAAGGCTCACCCAAGGATGCGGAATTCACGTTGCCGGTAGCCGATTTGGAGCTCGATGATCTGATGGGTGAGGAATGGCATGCGCGTGATGCCATGTTCGACCATCACCATCTGTCTGGATTCGGCAGCTTCGACGACTTGCAGCTCTAGGCGCGTGCCCATTCTCCTCTTGAGATTGCGCTAGCCGAGAGACAGGCAGACCGGGTTGCTTCCCCAATCGAATTGAACCACGCTTGGACGTGCATGAATGGACTTCATTGCCAGGGGGGGATGAATGCGGTGAAGCGTGCCACGCATGCGAAGCGTGTATGTGGTGAATGCATGAGCAACATGTGAGAAAGGTTGCTCGGAGCAAGGGACCGATGATGGGGCGTGATCTGCCCTTGTGCCTTGAACATCTCGGTCGCATGTTTGTTGGCTTGCGTGACGGCCGCTGGTGACTCACACAAATCGGCAACTGCAAAGCGGTTGCAAGCGCTGATTGGCTGTTGCTACCGTCCATGCGTGTTGAGCTTTTGGCGCCTGATATTTCACAGCAGCTGCATTTCAAGGGGAACGTCACGGTGATGGCAGCTGAGGGGGCGTGCATGCGCACGACCCTGCCTCATCCTGTCACTGTGTTTGATGCTGTGTACGGTAGTAGCCACGGCATCAGCGGGCTTGAGCTTGCTGGTGTTAACAACATCTTGGTGTGGTCTACTGGTACCGCTACGTTCCCCGTCTCCCCAGTCATTCGTCCTGCCTTGTTGAACCAATTGAACCTGTCCTTGTGACGCTGTGGCAGGCGAATGCTCCATTTGCTGCATTTCACATTGTCGCCATCGCATCCTATGCGTGATTCTCTGCCTGAGATCCAGACCTGTTTGTGTGTTGGCTGGAGTCCATTGTGCAGCATCGACCAAACTGAGCATTGTTGTGCTGCGAAAGGCAGCTGGACCGAGGGCGGCTAGCGGCTGCATTCTGGTGGTTGCGCCCACCCCCACTGCTGGTGGGTGGCATAGCCATCTTCAAGGTGTATCTTACCCGCCTGCCCGCGTGACACGCATCAGCCCGCGTGGCGAGATACTTTGTGATTGTGAGAACCTCCTTTCAGTTTGCGATTGCACCTTTGCATGAAATTGCATCTCTCCCCTCACCAACCAGGCGTCGGATGGCCTGCCTGGTGGCTGGATGATCTGCATGCTGCCTGCTGGTGCCTGCATGGCTGTTGTACATGTAACGGCTGGTACTGCTAACCACCAGCGCAAGCTGATGCCGTGGCCGATCGCTGCACTGTATCCTCTTCAGGCGGTGCAGGGCACAATGAAGGAAGCCACCAGAGCTACCGTACCCGGATTGCAAATGCAGCAGATCAGTGCATTGGTGCAGCAGTTGTGTATGCATCGCCGCAACCGTCATCGCCATGCATGCAGCCATGCATGCAAGATTGCATACGCTGATACGCAGCATCGGCATTCATGCAGCGCATATAATTAAGAGCGGATGTTGGGCAGCCAGACGTTTTGTGACTTGGAGAGCCAGCCACAGGCCCAGGGCCGTCCTTGAGAGGCATTCAAAGAAGCCACACATGTGCCAGACACACGCCAGACATCAGGCCTGCTTTGGGTTCCCCATCGTGCGGACTTTTGGCGCGCTCTCAAGCGCTCACCAACATCTTTACCTCATTTCAGCACTATGGCTGAATGTTTGCGTAGTTTCAGCACGTCTTTAGGAGCCCAGACCGCCCACCAGCCCCCCTTGCCTTCAGCAGTGCCTACCCGAAATCCCCCCTGTACATCTACCACATGCCCCCATGTCCTCCTATCGGACGTCCAATGCGCA
>BDDA01000472.1:68097-91870 GCA_001662385.1 Chlamydomonas asymmetrica | reverse complement strand
GGGTAACACTCCAGCAGTTTACCATGCAGGTGTGTTGACTATTTAACTTTGATTCCTGTGGGGCCATGCAGTGTGCATATGCGCATGGGTAGGAACTGCACCTGACGATGGCGAGGTGTCCGGGCTGTTCTGGCAGCTGCCGTCGTGGGCATGCATGCTTTTGAACTCGTGAACGTCAAACCAAGCAGCGTGGCGAATGGTCAGTGTTTAACGCTGAGCATTGCAGATACCGCTGCATGGTTGACGTATTTCAATAGACCGCTGCTGTCTGCGAAGGCCCAGATGGTGATGGTCTCCACACCCGTCGCTGGCGTGCTTTCTCGCTGGTGCATCTTGTGCCAGTGAGAGGCCACGCCAGCGACGGGTGTGGAGAGCATCGTCGTGCTTGATGTTTGCCTCTGCACTTGTGCTGCTGCGTGTGTGCGTGCGTGCGTGCATGCGTGCCTTTTGCATGTGTGCGTGTCTGTGCGTGTGCATGTGTACGTTTGCGTACGTGTAGTGTGCTTGTGTGTGTGAGGAAGAGCACCCCTGGGGCCATGCAGTGTGATTCCCATGGGGCCGTGCAGTGTGCACATGCATATGCGTGCGGATAGAAACTGCACCTGACGATGGCGAGCTGGGCTGATCAGGCAGCTGCCGCAAAACGGACCATGATGGGATGGTCCGAAACGGTGGCTGTAGTAAGCGCGGTCTGTGTGTGCACGTGTGTGTGCGTGTGTGGTGTCACTGGTGTGCAGCGCAGGCGGGTGACCCCGCCGCCGCCGCCGCCTACCTCACACGCGCACACGCCGCCATGCGCGAGGCCGCGGCCCGGGACGCGCAGCAGCGGGGCCTGGGCCTGAGGCTGCTGCTGGAGCGCCTGCGCTCCGCCCTCCCTGGCACCTCAGCTGATGATGATGACAAGGCCAGCACCCAGGCCGCCAGCAGCAGCAGCAGCAGCGGCAGCAGTGGTGGCGCGGGCGGTGTGGCCGCGCAGGTCCGTGCCTCCTCCGTGGTGTCCCAGCGGCATCTTGCGCGGGCTGTTCAGCGGCGGCTGGGTTGGTCGCTGGAGGTACGGCAGTCGAGCGTGCCGCACCCACACGCAGGTGAGGCCTGACACGCTGACACAGTGGCGGCCAGGAACTTGCAGCGGCGGATTCCGCTCAAGCGCAACAACTCGATGCTGCGTGTTGCACGCTTGGACCAGGACCTGAAGGAACAGTCGAGCGGAACTGACTTGAGGCCCAGCTAGCTCCACGTACCTAACTCAACCTACTGTAAACCATACACATCCTATCCTCAATGCATGCGCATCACTTGCTGGCCGATGGCAAACAACAACAGCATATCAATCAACAACATTATCGTGTGCTGTGCGCCGCCACTGCTGCCGCCATGCAGGCCTGGGTCTGTTCCTGTCTGCGGGCAGCGCCAGCGTGCCGCCCGGCAGCGTGGTAGCGCTGGTGCCAGGCCTGCTGTACGCGCGCACGCAGCTGGTGCACATGCCCAACTACCCCAAGATCGATGCCGGCAACCCCTACCTCACAGCTGCGGGCTACGACCTGACCATCCTGGACTCCAAGGTGTGATTGATTGATTCGCACTGTACACTGTGCATGGCGTGGGTGATTGATTCGCGCTGTGCATGGTGATTGATTCGCACTGTACACTGTGTATGGCGTGGGTGAGGACCTCAGAACCAGGACATCACTAGCATGACTGGTGTCTGCTGGATGGTTCGTTAAGGCTAGGTGAAGGCTAAGGATTCGCTATGATTGACGGATGATCATTTCGTACTGTGAGTGTTTGATGCATGATTAATTTCAGGCTAAGGGCAGTGCATTGAGGGGCACACGAACCCATGACGCGACTGCCTCGTGAACTCGTAGAGGGTCGTGCACTTGGTATGCCGTGAGTCTGCGATGGGTTCTGTGGCGTGTGGCAGCAAGGCGGTGCACGCCGCGCGCAACGCATCACCGTAGCGCTGCCAAGTGGGCGAATCAAATCAGCGAGCGCCACCCCTAAGCCACTGAGCATTGCGCAATGAACCGATGTTATGCTTATGCTGCCGCATGCACCCTCTCACGCCACCCTCTCACGCCCTGCTCGCCCGCTCCTGCGGACTCGCACGCGCATGCGTCCCGTGTATCGTGGCAATGCAGGCTTGGGGGCAGGGCGACCCAGGCGCCACACGCTCAGCGCCCTCGCCGCCTTCCTCCTCCTCCTCCTCCTCGCCCTCACCCAAGTCGCTGCCAGCTGCACCTTCACCGCCGCCATCATTCCGGCTGCCTGCAAGCAGCGGCAGCACTAAATCCCCTTCTCATCCTCCTCCTGCCACCTCCACTTCCGCATCATCATCATGGTCAACAGTGTCACCGTCGTCGTCACCATCAGGCGCCTCGCCTCACACGTCCTGGCCGCTGTGGTCCGGCCCGCTGTCTCCCTCCCTGGGCTTACTGGAGGGCCGCCACCCATACGCGCTGGGCCACTTCGTCAACCACCCGGGGAAAGGTAAGAGCACCGAGCAACTGAGCAGGCCATCTGGGTACGCAGGTGGCTGTCGGCCCGCTCGTCTTTGTGCATGTTTCGCTTTGGACACCAAATTGGTGAACGAATCGCCGATCGCCTTCAGGGGGACGCTCAATTCGCCCACTCTGCCCCGCACCACCTGCCCTGATCGGGCATTACATCACCCTCCACCCCTTCAAGGGGTATACCTTGCATGGCCGGTATGCGATCAGTAGATCATGCACGACAGTCAGGAGGACATCATGGGCATTTTGCATTTGATTTGCGTCCCTCACTGCGTGCACTCATGGCGGCTCCATCACATGTGCTGTGCTGTGCTGTGCTGTGCTGTGCTGTGCTGTGGTGTCCTGCAGGCATGTCGCCCAACGTGGTGGAGTTTGCGTTCGACCTGCCGATAGACCACCCGCTGCTGGCAGCGCGCCCCGGCCTCAGAGCCTATGTGCCGTACGTCACCCTGCCTCACGATTTTGACCCCATGGCACTGCCCACACCACACCCACAGCTGCAGCCGCAGCCACGGCCCAAAGCATCCCCAGCACAGCCTGGGTTACCACCCTCGCCGCCGTCGCCGCCACCGCCTGCTCCCTCGGCCCTGCACCCGCCGCGCCACTCTGACGTGCAGCAGCAGCAGCAGCAGGAGGAGGGGAAGGGCAAGGAGGGGAAAGGGGGCATGAATACGCGGCCGCAGCAGGGGAAACCTGCTGGGGTCGGAACCCCCGGCGCAGTCAACGAGTATGCTGTTAGCCGCAGCGACAGCGCCGCTGGAGGGCCGCTGTACGACACCACCGTCGACCCGCAGTCTCTGTTCAAGCCGCCGAACTTGGTCTTGATGGCGCCTGGCGGTGCTGACGCTGAGGGTGCGGGTGAGGCTGCGGGTGGCAGCCGGCGGCCGCGGCAGGTGCCTTGCCTGCGCGTGGTGGTGCTGGTGGCCAAGCGGCGGCTGGTGGGCGGCGAGGAGCTGCTGCTGGACTACCGCATGAACCCAAATGTACTGCGGCCCGAGTGGTGAGTCATCTGCAGTACGTCATTACGGTATGGACTGTGACTCATACAGACTGCTTGGACTGCGAACTGTTGGCTGTGAAAAGGTGATGACTAGTATATAAACAACGTAGCAATCAGTCATGGTCATAGCACAGGCGCAGTGGAAGCTCGAGTGCGCGGCAGGCAGCGCTCGCAGCGCCTGCGCTGCTCGCTACACGTCTGCAGTGTGGTGGGCGCTGTGGGCGTACCATCAGGAGGGGGGACGTGTGGGCCCACTGACACAGAGCGCCATCACATGCAAAAGGGACGCTTGACACGCCGCGCTAGTGAGGAAGCGCGGTTTGCACACCTTTGCAACCGGGACAGCTGCGGCGCTCTACGAGCGAGAGAAAGCTCGAGATTGACTTATGGAGCGCACACTGGTACTCGGTAGTCACAAGGCCAAGCAATGCCATGCGTCTGCTCGCATCGGTGTATAACGTTGAGTCACGGCATTTCAACGCAGTAACCAGGTGTGCGTGGTCTGTGTTGCTGCTCTTACTGTGGCTATGTGGCTTGCTTGCTTGCCGCTTGCTGCAGGTACCACACGCATGACGGCGAGGAGGAGGCGCGGCGCTGGGCGACGTCGCAATGGGTCACCCGGGGGCTGGGCTCCAAGCTGGGACCAGGCACAGCTCGCAAGGACTGATTGATCGGATTGTGCTGCGTGCACGTGTGTGACTGTGCAAACACTTGTGGGCCCTTGACACCGCCTGTCATCCTGAAAAACCTGCGAATGCGCGGCATGCCGCTGCTCATGGTACAAAACATGAACCTGCACAGGCCAGCGCGTGCCGTGTGGGCCGGGCAGCGCTGAGTGCTTCTCCTCCCACACGTTGCCACCGGCATGTGATGCGCCAGCCACGGTTGGCCGTGGACTCGTGGTGAGGTGTGATGAGTTTCGATCAAGAGGGGCGGCGTTTCACACGCCACCCAACAGGCTCACAAGGGTGGCTCGAATGTATGACAGAGTCCCGATCCTCCAGCACGGACCTGCAAGACCAGGTGTGTAAGCCGCTTGTATTGCTGGTGCTGCTTCCAAGTGGCACCGGTGCCTGAACAAGACTGGCACTTGTGCATAGAGAGTTACCAGAGGTGGCCAAGTAAGTGCTTCAGCTACCACAAGTCGGGTCGGCCAGGTGCAATCCTTGGGGTGCAGTCCTGGGACTCGAAGCCCTAGCTTGCCCTTGTCGCTTGCTCTGAATGAGGAGCGGTGAGCGGTAAGCAAAAGCAGCCAAACGAGCACGTGACCAGGAAAACAGTCAAGCAATGCGCTCCAAGTTGACTGCAGGTTGGTGGACTGCAGCTGACGGCCTTGACTCGGCCTGGCGTTGCCTCGCTTGGCTTTGTGAGCAGTTGAGTAGGGCAGCTTGAAAAGCGCCTCTGCAAAAATGCAGACACCACATACAACCTCACAACAATCAAATTTCAACACACTGTGTACGACTGTGGGAAACTTCCAGGCTCAGCGAAAGCGAGTGCTGAGACCAAGGCCATCGGCACCCACTCTTTGGGCCAAGACCACCTTGACTGGGCCTTTCTCGCCGAGCATACAGCGAAAGATGGCAACCCACAACCATGAAGGGAGAGAGTCCATGAATGTGTTCTGCTGTGGATATTTCTGTACCTCACCGCTCTGCCTCTGTACACAACTGCAAGTTGCCGCGTGAGGATCAGGACGCAACGCTACCAAGCGGCCTGCGCGTGGCTTTGAACTTACGGAGTGTCAGGTGTTACACTGCACCTGCCTCATCCTGAGTCACAAAGGGTTTGAGCGGGCCGCAAGCCCGCCTTCAGGTGAGAGGTTGGGTCGGACAGGCGTCGCGGGGAAAAGTGCTTTTTCGTAAATCTTCTTCCAGTTGAGCCCAGGGACGAAAGAAACGTCTTGGCTCTTCTAGACTAACGTGTTATCGCCCATTTTATTGCTGCGCAGCTTTGTCGACCACAGTGCTCCCAGCAGTCAAGGAGCAAGACAGGGCTCAATAATGGACCCCATCACTGCCGTCATCGCTTTGGACCTGGCCAGCGATATCTTTGGCCAGGTCTTTGAGTTAATCAAATGGCTGGCTGAGTGCGCACGACGACGCAGGGAGCTATACGAGGCTCTCGGGAAATACGACGAGCGTAGCGTCGGCTCTCGCTTCGAGACAATACGCGCGGTGGTACAACAGGCACAGAGCTTCTGCAAGCTGAACACAGGCGCAAACGAGTCAGGCTCCGTGTGCCTGGCTGTGCGGGTGCGTCTGCAAGCTATTTCTGGCCGACCTTGTCTTCAACCGCTTGACTGTGTGCTGCTGAGGTGCTCAAGGCGATAAGGAGGGGATACACGTTTTCGGACCGCTGCCCTTCTTCATACTTGCCTGCTTGCAGGATATCACGCTTTCGCTATATGCTTGCGTGAGCGCGTGCACGGAGATAGAAAGGCAAAGTAAATTTGCACACTTTGTCAGAGCAGGTGAGTTTGCACCGCCCTTATGCCACACCCATCTCATCAGTCTTCTTGTGCAACAGGTCAAGCTGATTGTAGCACGTCTTTGTCTTCGCCTTTGCCTTGAGGCCCACCTGTCGCCTTTCCACTGTCGGAGCACACCAACGAGATGCAGCTTTTCATCCCCGTGTGCAGACAAGTACCTCAAACGCCTGAACCTAGCGGTGGCTGAGGTTCATGAGGACCTGCGCGTGCTGACGGCCGCGCTCAGCGCCTCAGGCGTGTCGTACACAGCGGTGCTCCATGCAGACCAGCGCGAAGGGTTGCTGCGTGTTCTGGAGAAGCAGGACAAGATCGAAAAGGTCAGCCATCCCCTCAAACGCTGAAACCCCTGCCCGGTATGCAACGTGTCTTGGATCTTGGGCAGGCTCAGTGGTTGTGTGCATCGAGCCAATTGATTGCCCAGCGAGCATGCGGTACCGTATCGCATTCAGTGACTGTACTGCCAACATGCCTTGCATGCGTGGCTGCAGGATGTAAGCAAGATCAGGGACACTGTCGATGACATCAAGAAAATGGTCGCAAAGCTGACGCCGACGGCTGACGGCAGCAGCAGCAGCAACACGCCTGGCATGTCTTACGTACCATATGACGAGGTGCGATGCGCCTCAAGCACAGACGTCGTGACCCACATCGCCTGCGCCTTGCCTCGAACACACGGCCCAAAAATTGCGCCACATGCTCGACCCCGCACCAACCCGGGGCTCACGATCTGGTGTTGAATTTTAAATCCGAACGCGAACAGGAGATTGAGCACAAGGTTTTCCGGCTCGAGAAGGAAAAGGTCAACCTGGAGTTCTGCCTGAAGCAGGCGCTGGATGCCTTGGAGAGCGCCAACGCAGGAGGCCTGTTTGACTCGCCAGCAGGTGCGCAGACCTGCCGCCCGTGCGGCCGTATGCGCCTGCATTCCAACAACCTGCGTAATGCCTTGTTGTGCAACTCTTGGCGTGCTATGCCATGCACGGCGGCTGGCTGTGGCCTGCCCCGTGCCGCCACAGCAGCTTGCACCTTCCACTGCATGCCTTTCAAGGCCTCCTGCCCTTGCATGCATGGCGGGGCAACTTGTATGTAAGCAAGCGCGTGTATCAGGATGCCCGCTGCTGTGCTTTGGGCCCATGTTGCTGTACAATCCATCATCCATGCGAGGAGGCGTGCATGCATGCATGGCTGAGCTTTCCTTGCTGCCATGCGCAGGCGGCCCGGGGTGGTACGAGGATCCGATCATGCAGGGCCCCATGACAGATCCTGTACTGCTGATCGATCCCATGGACCTGGTAAAGCAGATCGAGCAGCACCAGGCCCACCTGCAGGAGCAGCAGCACCAGCAGCAGGCAGGCGCGCAGGCTCAGCATCCGCAGCACCCGCAGCGCATGGCGCAGCCGGTGCTGAGCGTGCCCGCCAACCTGTACGAGCGCTCCAGCATCCTCAAGTGGCTGGACCGCAGCGACTGCCCCTCAGAGCCATGTAAGTGCCATCACATGTCACGCGCCTTGCCCCGCACACCACACGGCATTTGTTGGCTGCTGGTTGTCTTGTTGGGTGCCATCCGCCCACCTGCCCACCGCATTCCTCCCACCCTGTCTGTCATTGCCGCGCCCTTGATCCCCCCCTCTTCACTCGGGCTTCTTTGCTGCCGCACAGTCTTCAACCGCCGCCTCTCCAGCGCCGTGCTGGTGTCCTGCACCCGCATCAACGACGCGCTGCTGGAGCGCCTGGGCGCGGAGGCCCTCGCCAAGGCGGCGTCAGAGCCATACGAGGTGCGTACGGTCGTGCGCTCATGCGCTGGGTCGGCCCAGCGCTGCAGCGCTGCAGCCAGTAGCTGATGGGCTGGGCAGTGAGTAGGCGGGTGGACTTTCAGTGGAGGCGGACGTCCCGCCTCTCAATGTGTGAAGGTGTGTGGAAGTGTGCAAAATTGTGTGGGAGTGTGTGCCACAGCTAGCATACGCCTGCACCGACTGGAGTAGCTATCCAACACACGCACGCCTGCTTCCATGCTAAAGATGCAACGATGTTTGCTTGCTGTGTGCAGTTGAAGCGACATAAGGGGATATCCGTCCACCAGATGCCGTCCAGCTCTGCGCAGCCGTCAAGCAGCCAGGATGCGGCCAGCGCGGGGCCCAGCAGCCCGAGCGGCGGCAGCACCAAAGGCAGCAACCGGACCAGCACCGCTGGCGCTGGCGGCAGCACCGCTGGCGGCAGCACCCCGCCGAGTGCACGGGTGACCAGCAGCGGTGTCCCGGGCAGCACCCCTGCCGGCATCAGCAGCACCCCAAATAGCGCCGCCGCTGGCACCAGCGATGTTCCAAGCAGCACAGCTGCTGGCACCAGCAGCGTTTCGAGCAGCACCCCGGCTGGCAGCAGCAGCACCCCAAGCAGCACCCCTGCTGGTGCCAGCAACACCCCAAGCAGCGCCGCTCCTGGCGCCAGCGACATCCCGAACAGCACCCCTGCTGGCACCAGCAGGGTTTTAAGCAGCTCTGTGGCTAGCACCAGCGGCATCACCCGGGCCGGGCCTTCCTCCCATTGCATCGTGAGTTCACACACGCGCAAGCGCATGCACGCGTGCATGTGCAACTGCGCTGCCTCCGCGCCACATGCAGTGCAAGCTCGCTGGTCGCATTCCCCGTACCGTATGCGCTTGCTCGTTGCCAACCCACCCTCTGTGCATCCCGCACTGTGCAACACGCATGTGGCCCGGCTCACTGGCCGGTGCGCATCAGTGCGATGGTGTGGTGGCCAGCCATTACCAACATGCGGCGCTGGCGCCGGCGCTGCCGCACCGCGCTCCGCAGGACGTTCCGGCGGTGGACAATGAGCACAACTCGCCGCCCTCCCTGCCCTCCCCGCCTCCCCCCCTGGACGACTCCACCTTCCCATCCCCCTCACCATACCCCCTCCCGGACCCGACTGCTCCCGTCCACCCGTCTAGCGGCTGGCTTGCGGCGACCGGCTTGGCGCCGCTTGGGCCGCCCGCGCCGCCCCGCGGCCCACCCACTGTCGCTACAACCTCCGCGTTCGCTTCAGCGGCGGCGACCGCGTCAGCAGCGGCAGCCGCGGGAGGCTCAGGCCTCGCGTCGAGGGCTGTGTCCGGGCCGATGTCCGGGCCGGGCGCGGCATCAGGATTGGCGGCAAGCGGGTCTGCGTCAACGTCCACGTCTGGTGTGGTGTCAGCGTCTCCGTCCCTGTCAGGGTTTTCAATGGAGGTCGTGCGCGGAATGACGCCGCGTGAGAAGCGCGTGATCAGCCTGGCGTCGCCGGCATGCAGGTGAGCACATAGAAGGGGGCCACATCACAGCAGTGTTCATGCTGCGCTGCTGGATACCGTACACAATGCAATGCCTTGCACCGTCCCAGATCTGAGGCAGTGCTGAAGTAGACTCCCATTGTACTGGGTGGATGTACCCATCCCGGTGCGGTGCATTTTTGTCTCGCATCAGTACTAAGCACGTGTATTGTACATTTGTAACATTCCCATACTTTCCTATACCGCAGTCACTTGCGGTTCATCGAGGATCTCGCGGTGGATCTGGTGGCAGCCGCCAACACGTCCAACATCACCTTCATTTACGACCTTGCCGGCCGCACCCTAAAGTCCCGCAAGCCCGGATCAAGATCTGATATCATCAGGATCGAGGGATCCAATGTGGTCCTCAAGAACGGCAAGCTCTCGCTATCCAGCACAGGCAGGCTGATCCTGTCCGGGGCCTCGCTCGTGCGCATGAAGCGGATGGCGATCGAGCACGACCAGGGGGATGCGACCGTACTGCACGTGTCGCAGTACAGGCAGCAGGCGCAGTACAAGCAGGCCCAGGAGCGCGATGTGGGTCTGCTGGAGGTGCGCGGCGCTTGGCTGCAGATGGAGGACGTCAAGCTCATCTGCAGGACACCCCAGGTGAGCGAATGTCGAGTGATGGATGATGGATTGGTGGGGGTGTTTGTGCAGGCCTTGAAGGAGCACACCAGTCAGGCCTTGAGCGGGTCGCACAGTCAGACTGAACAAACAAATAAACAACCAGATAAGGAAACCACCTGAAATAACCCCAAAACAACCGAGGGAACGAACGAAGGCCTTGGCGCACACCAGTCAGGCCTTGAATGAGCCGCGCGAGCGCAACACTCAAGAGCTTGCAGGCCTGCGCTGGTGTGAATCGAACCCAAAAGGATTTCCGGCATGCGCCCCCCAGCACGTCGCACGGCCACTGCTGCTGGCGTGTGGTACACACTTTGCCGCCGGGGGCAGTGCAGCTTGTAGTACAGCTTGGGAATGCCCCCTCACAGTCAAAACGCAATGAGCAAACACACCAGTAGATGACCCGGATGCTTGTTTGGCCCACGTATGACGCTCTGCGGTCGTGTGCGCTGCATTACCATCATGTTCGCAGGCCGCCTTGCTGTGCTGCGACGGCGCGCACGTGATCGCCGCCAAGTGCCACGTCACCTCGGAGGCCGGCTGCGGCGTCGTGGTCGGCCGCGCATCTGCGCTGGCGCCGCTGCAGTCCTTCTCCTCCTCCGCCGCCTCCACCTCCTCCCTACCCACCTCCTACCCCTCCGGCCCGCTCGCCGGCGACACGGGCGGCAGCAACGGCAAGGACGCTCCCAGCAGCAAAGCCGGCGGCATGTTTGCCAACGCCAAAGCCCGGATCGGCGGCGGCTTCAAACGGACCTCCAATCCTGCAGCGGCTGAGCCGGCGGTGGGGGGCGAGGAGGATGCCATGTCGCAGCAATCTTCGCAGGCGCTGCCGGACTTGGTGAACGGAGGGTGCGTGGCGGGCGGGGAGAGCAGCCTGCTGGGCCAGGCGTGCGCGTTCGTGGACAGCCTGCAGCACAACCTGTGCGTGCTGGGCGACGCGCAAGTGCGGCTGGACAAGTGCAAGGTGCGTGGGTGCAGGGGGGGGCGTGGGTGGAGGGGGTGGAGGGACGGAGTGGTGCAGGGGCAGGGGGCAGGGGCGGGGGCCCCGAATGAGGGTATCAGCGTGTCAGCCATCACCACAGCGTTTGTTCGCCCTGCAGTGTGGTACCGTACACGACTACACATTGCAGCGTGGTGACGGTATTGCACCCACCAAGCGTTTACACCACTACCGTATATGCTTAGCCACCCCATAGATCCACGATCCACCTGGTTGGCGAAGTTGAATCAGGTCCTGGCTCAACCGGCTTTGCATTGCATTGCGGTGCGCCTCCTCGGTGCGCAGGTATCCGCCTGCAAGGCCGGCGACAACGCGCTGGTGGCGGGCCAGGGCGCGCACCTCACCGCCCGCCTGTGCACCTTCAGCCACGCCGCCTCGCCCGGCGCCTGCGGGGCGGCGGTGCAGGAGGGCGCCGGCGTGTCCCTCACCGGCTGCTCTCTGCTCAGCAACGAGGGCGCCGGCCTGCGGGCAGCGGGGCCGGCCACCTGCGCTTCGGCCCAGGAGTGCCGCTTCAGCCACAACCGCCAGCCGGGGCTGCACGTCGACACGGTAAGCGCCGGCCCGCCTTTGCACCCGGCCTGTACCGCTCGCACCGCCTACTGCCTTTTGAGGCTTTGCTGGCCCTTGCTGTCGAGCGCCAGCACGTGCCGTTTTGCTGACCAGACCTGCCTTGCGTGTGCCGCGTATCGTATAATCGCAGGGTGCGGTTGTTACCGCCGGCGCCGGCTGCCGCTTCTCCAACAACGCCGCGCCCGGCGTCCTCGTGGAGGGCTCGTCATCGTCAGTGGACATCTCCAACGCCGAAATCGGTGCCAACGCCGTCGCCGGCATCGCCGCCGAGCGCGGCGGGCGCGCCACGCTGCTGCGTGTGACGGTGCTGGGCAACCCCGGCGAGGGCCTGCGCTGCACCGGGCGCTGCCCCAAGCGGCGCTCGCGCATCGACGGCGACGAGGTGGTGGCCGACCATAATAAGGCAAAGGTGGACAGCGTGGCGGTGTGCGTGAGGGAGGGCGCCGAGGTGTCGCTGAAGCGCGGCAGCGCGACGTGCGCGTTCGTGGACGAGGGCTGCATCCTTACCACGGCGGGCGTGGCGGGCCTGGCAGAGGACTGCGTGTTCCCCGCCAAGCAGCGCGGCCTGCTGGGCAGCCGCTGGCGCAACGTGCCGCTCAGGCCGTGAACGCATTTCTTTTTTTGTTGCGCATGCACTGCTGACTCAGCGCTGACTCGCGCTGCGATGTGGGTCTGCAGAAATGTCAGTTCAGCGTAGGGCGTGATAGGTGTGTAGGATAGGCCGTTGAGGCTGCCGTGTACCATGAATGTATGATGTACTGCCTGGCGTGCTGCACCGGCCCCGGTGCCAGCGCGCTGACCGGGCGATAGCCTTTCACTTGCACAGTGAGCAAATCTTGATGCCGACGAGTCGAATTGCTGTTTTTCTGGGGGTGGGCATTGTGAGGGTGGTGGTGGCCGAACTACCGTACCTCTTGCTGTACGCACAGCACGTTAGCTGTAGCTTGTAATGAGTAATCGCAATCGAATTGCTGGGTTGAGCTGATATGCATGCGCTTCGGCTCACGCTGTGCTGATGTGCGGTTAGCAGGCCCTTGTGCCCAGGTGCCGCATGCAACCGCCTATGCGAGCGCCGAGCAGCTGAGCGTTTCTGCTGCGGTGTGCTAGGCGCAACTAGCATTAGCGCGATGGCGATACCATGTGATAAAGGTGTGATAAAGGTGTGATAAAGGTGTGATACCGTATTGAGTCATGCGTTGAAATGGCTATGCGCGCCTGCTGTTGTTGCGTCCCAACGATCAGACCAATCAGATGAACTCGCTGGCCACTCAATACCTTCTCGGTCGGTGCATGTGCTGATGCTGAACATACAGCTCGTTCATTAGTACCGTAATACCGTGACGTAATACCGTGACGTAATACCGGGACGGTAGTGCAGGGCTCGCACTGAAGACGTTCAGGGCTCAAATGGGCCATTCACGAATTTGTATCCCTTGTCACACTGTACACAAGGCTACGCGATGCAGGATGGACCCAGTCCAACACCTGCTGATATACTCGGTGTACTCGGTGTACCGGGCAGGACACAGCGTGCGTGTTGACAAGCTGGTGTAACAACATCCGACGGGTCTGTTGCAAGCCAAGCTCGCAGTGTGTCACTGAGAACCAGGCGCTTGTGTGTTTCGCTTGAAGGCTCGTGTTGCGAGCAGTGGCACCAGCAGGCGGATCAACATGCGCATGTGTGCAGGCCCCATTATGTGCGCGCCTTTGGGATGCACTCTCACTCCGCTGTTGGCGGAGAGCACGCCATGTTCTCCGGTCAGACACGGTACTTGTGGCTGATGTGTTTGCTGATTCGTTAGGTGAGTGCTGATGGGCGTAGTGCAGTAGTCACGTTGCAGCGGCCCCCACTCCACTCGACTCCACTCCTGTACCAGTCCTGTACACTCCGGTACACTTTATGCAAGCACCTGTGCAAGCGCGCTTCCAGCGACCACACGCCTGATAAGCGTGCACCCAAGCGGCTCATCAGCGCTCTCCCCTTTGCAGCGCTCCTCCGTTCCGAAAGCCTGCCAAAAGCAGGCTGTCGCTGCCTGCCGCAAGGTCCACAGTCCGTTGCGCCCGTTCGCGGTGAACAAGCCCGTTACTGGTGCTGCGCCAAGTGATTGCGTCTCACATTGACAGTCGCTTCGTGTTGTTGTTGTGGAGGTGCTCGAGGGGGTCTTGGTGGGATGATTGCCAGCGCACCTTCAAGAAAGGAAACCTAAGAGGAATGGGGGGCGAGGCGCGTTTGTGCACGATGGCTGCTCTGGGACCTGGTTATGCTGGCCCACAGTTGCATGCAAGCGCATTGCGTATTGCGCACGTTTCACTTGGAGCGGTATTGGTTCTGTCGGGGCTTTGGAGAATAAAAATTACGTGAAAAACTGTTCGCATCCCCGGGTGAAGGTGACAAAACAAATCCCAAAGCCTTGCTGCAATCTACGAAATGTCATTCAAAACTTCCCAACATTCACAACCACACCTGTCTATCCTCTACCTGAGACAGGCAGAGTGCAAAGCCACCCCTTGCGAATCGTTCATGATGGAGTGGTGTGGCGTGACCTTTTTCTTGGCGCTGGCGTTGTCCGCTTGCTGCTGTTTCCAGCAGAGTGCAGCACTGGACGTCTCCAACCCGTATTATCCTGAGCTCATTAGTGTACTTGAAGCCAATAACGGTCTTTATAACGACCCCACCAAGGCGGCGCGTTACTCCAACTCGGTGTTACTGGCTTCTGCAAATTTTGGTGAGCAGCAACGTTGTTTAAATGCACGTGTATGCTTTGATATGCTCTTCCTTAACCTGGCAAGGTGGACTTCGTGCCTTCAGCTTGTTACACTTTGAGGCACGGTCAGCTTGCTCTTGACGTCGTCACGGACTGGGAAAAACTTCACTCGGCACTGACCTTGAACAGGTTATCTGGACTTTGCCCTCAACTTCGTATGCCATGCCGAAAAGCTGGGGCTCAGGGTAGTTTTCAGCGCTCAAGACGCACCCACCGCCGCAGCTTTGAAGGGATTGGGCATTCCGGTGATAGAAGGCCCACGCCTGGGCATCGAGGCGAACACCAGTGAAGCAGCCTGGAACTCTGACTTCAAGAAAATCGTTCTCAACAAGGCGCGCTCCGTGATTGCCCTGATGGAGGCCGGCTACAATGTGCTTTTTAGTGACGTGGACGTCGTGTTCGCTTCCGACCCCATCCCCAGCTTTGCTGGTGACGTTGACCTCGAGGTAAGGGACTGTCACACTGCTACCATTTTCGTGCAATTGTCAAGTGAGCTTCCACAAAGGCCACTGCTGTCAGCGCTGACGGCCGTCAGCGTGTGAAAGTCAGCGCGTGAGATTAGCAGAGGTTGCAAAACGCAAAACGACAGGATGGTTGCTTGGTCATCAGGAAGCAGCAGTGAGGCTTTCAGGTTGTTTATGTGGATTGCCTACACCTGTAAACGCTTTATGATTGCTTGCGCAGTTTCAATGGGCGCATTCGCGGTCTCACGACCCCGAGCCAAAGACCACATCGAGAGAAGACTTGGACGCTGCAACCCTGATTAACACTGGCCTATATTACATCAAGAATACGCCTGCCGGGTTTGAGTTCATGAGGGGCGTGCTTGCAGCCATGGCGAAGGACCCAAGCATTGGAAGCGATGTGGCCGGAATGACCGTGTTGAGGCAACTCCTCAAGGACGATAAACTGGCTTTCACGCCCAGGGGTGTGCCCGTGCCTGCTCCTGCAACCCCTGGCAAGCTTTCCTTTCGGATGCTGTCCCCCATCGACTTCCCCCAAGGGTTCTCCTACTTTCTGGACGGCCGACGCGAGCTCATGGAAAAGCTCAAGCAGCAGGGCCAGAAGCAGCCTATTGCGGTTCATGCTACATTCATGATGGGCAAGAAGGTAAAACAGGACGCGTTGGTGAAGCACGAGCTGTGGGACACGGCGTGCGTCGATGCGTACAAGGGCGTGGCAGCGGCCCGCCACCGGTTGCTGCGCAGTCGCAACATGCTGCAGCCCAAGCTGCGGTAGCTTGCTCACGCTCATGATTGCTACGTATCCTGCCTTGGCATTACTGTTGTTGGGCTTGCAGCCTCCCGTGCTCATCACACGTGCTAGTTTGGGCATGAATTCACTATGTCAGAACACACTCGACACCTGCAGCCCCACATCGTCCTTGCTGCAAAAGCTGCATCTTCCTGCCACTCTTCGGGCCTGCCAGCCAAGGGTGGCTGCTGCTTTTGCATGCATCCATGATGCACTTTGCTGCCCTCGTCTTTCTTCGCCTTGGGGCGGGCAGCTGCGTGCATCACAGAGCATCTGCATGCATCAGCTGCATTCAACGCCGCATTGATCTTCCCCTCCCCGCGTGCAGTCTCATGGAAGCAGCCCGTACTTCGCGAGGCTTTTTTCCCAGAACCAGATTCTATGGGCCGTTCGTACTGTGTAGCCTCTTCCCTTCATTTTCTCTCTGCGAGCGACAACCGCATACTGCAACCTCCCATCTGCATTGCGCTCGTGTTCCAGACTTTCTTATGCTCCCAAATAAGCCAGGCCCTGGCGTGCGCACGCTTGCACGACTGCAAAGCACTTACATTTGTAGCCCATTGATTGCCGTGCGTGCGCTCGCCTTGCCTCCACCACACCAGTCGTCGTTCTAGCTCAATGTGCATTTCCGTTGCAGTGCCATTGTATCCATTCTTAAGCACTGCCTGATGTGCCGGGCAAGGCGATTTATGCACCAACCTCCCCACTGTTTGTTTGCCCGGCTATCAACCGCTATACCTGGCTGGCAGAGCCTAAGCCAGTCTAATAGTCTATGTATTAGAGTTGTGGATTCTGAAGCACCGCTGGGTGGGGCAGCAAGTGCGCCCCATCCCAGTCGTGCATACCGCCGCCAATAATGTATGAGCGCTTGGCAAGCTCATTGCCGTCCGGCACCAGCTGGCCCCCCTGGTGCAGCAGCTAGCAACTGGTCCTAACCACATGGCCACCGCCGCCACGGGTTGCTGCTGGCTGTCAAAGCCGCCTTTGGCCAGCAGTGCAGGGCGTCAGCGACATGCGTGCATTGCGCTCCTGCCTGTCAGTGGCTGTGTGCAGGCGGTCGCGCTGCTGCTGCTGGCATGGCACCCCGCCCCGCGTTCTGTTCCGTTTGCAATCCATGCAAGTATGGTGTTATGATCGAGCATGCGAATGACTTTCAGCGTGAGATGGTGAGTGGGCGGGCCGCCGCTTGCCCCCCCGCACCTGCCAAGCATCCACATACCGGCTGCTGCATTTCCTTGACGACTCCGGCAGTTCAACCGTTTGAAATCAGAACCTGAGACGGTGCATGAGAATCGCACCGTCGCTGCCTTGCTAGGCCGTTTAAAAACTGCACAGCTGCAAAGCCCAAGCCCTTGCGCCATGCATTGCTTGGTGTCCTAAGTGCATGCCAGGCTGCGTTCCATGTCGCTTGCTGTACAGTGCGTGCCGCCTCATGCAGCCCGACACATGCGTTCGGCGGGGCCTGCTTACCGTCCCACAAATTGAAGCTCCGTTGCGTGCTACCGAATTACAATCGTGCATTGTGTAACCGCAATCACTGCCAGGATGTCACCCGAGGGAACGAGAGGGCCAACAAATAAAGCCACAGCAACATGCTTGCATGCATACAGCTCGGGTGGATGGATCCAACAAACAGTTGAGCACACCGCTACCTGGGCAGCGAGTGACGCGTCACCGCCGCTGCATCTGCATACCCAGCTGGCCTGCTGGTGACCGTAGTGCGTAGTCAGTTAGTCACCCTGATGAGCAACAGCTGGGAGAGCCAGAGCCGCCATTACTTGAGCACCCAGCCAACCCAGTCAGGTCTAATGCCCGGGGGCATTGGCAGCGCAGCATCCGCATGCGCATGGGCTACCTGAACAGCATCCGCATTCGCATACACCATGGGCTACATGGGCTACAGGGTGAGGGTATGCGGTATGTATCGGTGGGCAGCATCTGGCTGGGCGAGCTCCACCTCGTTCACGGCCCAATGAACCTCATTGCTGTCAGCTGCCATGCATTCAAGCGACGGGGTGTGTGCATCACCGGAGTTGCAACTGCATGCTTGAGTATTGCCTGCGCAGTGAAGAAGCCAACCAGGATCCGACGAGCGAAACAAGGACTCCAGGGGCTTCCATCCAGTTGATGCCGGTCCATTATCCATAAAGCGTCTTAATGAGAGCTCGCAGCCTACCAAGTACCAGCTGATGAATCCCTATGTCTGCCGTCAACTCCTGCGCGATTGCCGCATGGCAGCTGCACACAGTTGCCAGCAGCATGTATGCCTTTGCCTTGCAGGGACGCATGCGCTCATCGTGCACGCCGCAAACACGCTGGTAGGGCGTGTAGAGGTGTGTGTGCGCTATTGACCAGGCAGGCTCATCATGTATGCACCTGAGCCCTGAGGTGCACGCATGGCCCCATGCGTGCACCAAAGTGGCTGTGGCATACGGCACGGAGTCCTCCCTTGTCAAGGTACACATATATGCTCGAGTACGGGGCCTGTGCGTGGTCAAGTGCGCCCTGTCAACTCGTTGAGCATGTGTTTGTATGACCCCTATGACACCTGCTACGCAGTGTACCAGTCCGTGGGGAAAGGGGATGCTCAGCTACGATGCACGCTGGCGCATTCTGCCATGCATATTGCCATGCAGTACATCCGTTTCATGCGCACAGACAACCCATCTGTTGGTCAGCAGGCAGCTGTCGGCCCGAGCTCATCACAGCCCAGCCCACGCCGCCGCAACGCGTCAGCCTGCGACTACTACTGTACACTGAGACCGCGCAACCCGACACTGCCAGCCCGTTTTAAGTTTGAGTGCTGCAGTTGGCATACATAGCATTCCTGGCTGTGCCATGAACAGGGTGATATTCAGATAGACAAGCCGTGCACTCGAAAGCAACCACGCAGGCGAACATTTCTGAGACGTGCCCAGGCTTTCAGCCAGTGTCCATATGTAAACATATACTATACCTGGTTTTCTGAGCGAGGGCTCATCGTATCGGGCGAGGTTTTCCTGTCCGTAGTAGCAGCAACTGCCCGACGCCTGCCGAGCGCTCGCAGTACAGTGCCCATTTGTACTACCAAAAGTTGGCTCCCTCCGAACAACCTTGCAATATTCGATTCCACCACCAAAGCCACCCTACGCCATTTTGCCTTTGCAACTTACTAGCTGGACCAGTTGCTTTCTGACGCACTGCCATCGTCATGTTTCGGTCAAAACTCGCGCGAGCGCTGCCGTTGGCCATTCTGATAGCCGCCTCCTTCGTACCCGCCTGCTTTGCCTTGGAAGGTAGTGACCCATACTACTCTGAATTCAAAACAGTTTTGGAGTCCAACGTGGGTCTGTACCAAGACGCCGCAAAAGCTGGGGCGCTTGCGGAGCGCTTGCCCAACACCATACTACTTGCTTCAGCAAACTTTGGTGAGCCGTTGCTCACTCGAGAAACCTGAATCACTGAAAAATGCCAGAGTTTTATCTCTTGTTTGCACTTGACGACGTTTGGCAGGGCGTGCTGCTCACGTCCAGTGCAACCCGAATACACAAACGGAACGTGTTTCGCTGGCGTTTCAGGGTACCTGGACTTTACCCTGAACTGGATTAGCTTCGTACAGAAAGCCGGCGTAAGCAAGTTTGTAGTTACTTGTCAGGACGAGGCTTCGGCGGTGTTGCTCAAACAGCTTGGCGTGCCGGTCATTGAGGGACCACGACTGGGCATTCAGTCCGGAGTAAACGCCTCAGCCTGGTAAGCTCCAATATGATGCATTTATGGTTTTGCTGTTACCCTTTGGCGCTCGAATGCCCTTGCTGAGGCCGTGCTTTTCGCATCTTCCAGGGATTCAGCTTTTCGCCGCATCGTTCAGAACAAGGTGCGCTCCGTGCTCGCGCTTATGGAGGCAGGCTACAACGTTCTTTTCAGTGACGTTGATATTATCTTCACTGAAGATCCAGTACCCAGCTTTATTGGCGATGTGGACCTTGAGGTACGGCGTGCTCGGTGCAGCTGAGTTCACAAGGCCGGCCCTTGCCGAGCTCCTCAACCCTTGCATGTTCTCTATGTGCAGCTTCAGCTTGCTAAGCCCATAACATCACTTAGCTCACTACGACAGATGACGACGATTTCTCCTCTCTCTTTTTGGCACGTTGCCAACGGTTGGCTAGGCCACGGTTCTTGCTTGGTGTTCTTGTGCTGCACAGTTCCAGTGGGCGCACGCGCGGTCTTATGAACCTGAGCCCTTGACAACCTCGGTTCAGGACCTAGACGCCGCAACGCTGATCAACACAGGCCTGTACCTGGTGAAGAGCACGCCTGGCGGTTTCGAGTTCATGAGAACGCTGCTAGCTGAAATGGTCAGGAACTCCAGCATCGGCTCTGATGTTGCAGGCCAGGGTGTGTTGAGGCAGCTGCTCAAAGACAACAAGCTGGCCTTCATGCCCCGCAGCGTGCCTGCACCCGCTCCACCCACACCTGGCAAGGTCGCGTTTCGAATGCTCCCGCCTGTCCTGTTCCCCCAGGGCTTTTCGTATTTCCTGGAGGGCAGGCCGCTTCTGGATTCCAAGCTGAAGGAGCAGGGCAGGTCTGGGCCAGTGGCTGTCCACGCAACGTTCATGATGGGCAAGAAGGTGAAGGTGGAGGCGCTTCAAAAACACAACCTGTGGGACGCGCAGTACATAGAGCAGCGGCAGCAGACAGCTGCACGCCATCGGGCGAGCCTACGCAACCGCAACCGCAGCGCACACAGACGGCTCCGGCTGCAGTAGGCAGCAGGTCAGGACACGCTTGTTTGGTATCGGTCGAGGCACCTGCTCGATGCACGCGTGTTGCATCGTCAGCACACGCCGCCCAGCGCCAAATTGGCTTGAATTACTTGAATACCGCAAGCTACCGCTTACTGACATGGCTGCCTTCGCTTTGCCAGGCTCGTTCCCCGGCCACTTGCAGTGCACGGTTGGCGGGTGTGCATTGAACCAGGGCTGGCTTATGTTGACTGCTCGTCTCGACCACCCAGGTTTCAACGATGACACCACTGTTGGCACACGCGTTGCAGGGCTGGCCATGCTGCTGGTCTGCCGCGATCGACTTCTGGGTTGGCGCGCCCCAGATACACAAGGGGTGCTTAGTAAAGGATCTGCATTTTATTGTGCACGACTTTTGCGAAAGCACTGGATGTCAAACGTAAGGGCGGTGGCCCGTTCCAGCGCTGACTTGACTGGCTGCTCATTGCGCCTCCCACCGTGTATGAGGTGCCGGAATGTTCTGGAGGAGCGCTCGATATTCATTCCCTTTTTGCCGCGCCTGCGTCATCGTTATTGCATGCGCGCGTGTGCAGCCACTAGTGTGCATGCCATCTCCAGATGCATGCTATTTCTGTTTCTTGCATCTCCTTGCCAATGCCAGCATGGGAGCAGCAGCATCCGCATGCATGGCTGTGTCAGGTTCACGAAATGCAACAAGGATATACTACAGGTTTTGCTAACACACACGCACTTGCGTTTTGAGGACACACACGCACTTTGCTCCGGTCATGGTGTGGGCGGCATGCGCTCCCGGCGTGTTGGACCGTTCGATTCCTGCAGCAGTGTGTCCTTCCGATACCGAGAGGCGGCGGCTGCAGGCTGTGCCGCATCTGCACTGCCAGAGGCAATTCATACATAATGCGCGCATGCGTGCCCTACTGCTCTGTGCAAATGATAGGCATGGGTTTTCACTCGACACTTCCGCTGACGCTAACCTGCCTACACCAGCCGAATGGAGACCTGGACAGCGGGCAACGATGGCGATAGCATACAATAACGCCACACTTGTGCACAGAAGCCTAGGTTCAGTGCTGAGCTTCCGGTCTCGCCTTTCTTAGCATCTGCCATCAAGACCCGCACGTGTGGTTTGCGTAAAGGTGTACTGCTGTGTACTACTGCTGTGCGACAAGAAGATGATGATGCCTTGCGTGACTCGCCGGTACGCTCGGCGCTTGTACATGCAGTGCCATGCAGGTATGCACTGCGGCAACTTACGACTGAAATTGCTTGGTGATCAACGCACGAAAGCACTGGCTTGTTAGCGTCGAAATGCGTGCGGCTGTTTCCCGGATTCATGCGTGCGTGTGCATGTTTGCATGCATAGAGCCCGTGTTGCGTATAGAGCGCTAAGAGCGCTGCTGTTGGCTCCACAGGTTCCATTGTTGGTGTTGCTGTTGCTGAATATGTTGTTGGGTGTGGTGTTGCGTGGACGCCACCATTTGTCTTCCGGCGTGTGAGGTGCAAGCACCGTATGGGATTCAGGCGTCAAGCAGGTGTTACTTGTTCGATCCCTTCAGGCTGCTGGATTGACTCACGTTGCCTATCAGTATGTGTGCAACCCGCTTACTAAGTGTGCGGCCAGCTTCTTCGTGCCGCGGTATGTTTTGGCATGGGCTGGGACGCAGTGAAGCGGGTGCGTAGAGGCGCCACGCCGCACGTTAGTGCGGTGCAGCGCGCGTGGCAGGTGCCGGTGCTGTTTGTGAGCGTTACCCGACCCCGCTCCCTCTCCGGCCGCCAGGCCCCGCGCGCCACCTTCCTATCCTGAACCACCATGCCGCCTTCCTTGCCGTATACTCCCCACCTGGCTTTCCTTTCGCTGTATGTTCATACTCGCAGGTTAAGCCACCGCAGTACACCTGTACGGCGCCTGTCCTGTTTTTTGCCTGCTGAGCGACCTGGTACTAGCTTGGCGCTGCCCCTGGTGCATGCGGTGCACAGTGCGTGTGGTGTGCGAGCGCCTGCATTTGATTCTTTCGCGTACGGGATCAGGGCCGCACCGACCCACATTGATGTACAGCCCCCGTTGACGTGCATGCGATGCACGCTGCGAACGCGTACGCAAGCGATTGTTGTATACTTGTATGATCCATGTCGGGCTTCCCCTCGGGCTTCCTCACAACGTACGATCCGAGGACCCCACAAGGACCCTAGCCCCTAGCTAGCGCCCTCGCTGGACCTTATTAGGCGCTTGTTCCGGCACATGCGATGAGCCTAGGACGGTGCCCGCTGCCTGCTGTGGCTGCCTGCTGTGGCTGCCTCCTGTTGCCTTGCCTGTGTCGAGCGCGTGTATGTGGCCATGCTCAGGGTTTGTGCGTGCACGCATTGTTGCGCGTTGTCAAGGCAGGCGGTAGTGGATGGCCGCACGGCATTGGCAGCCCCTCGCCTTGATTCCTACGGCCACTTCTCGCGGCTCCTGGGTTGGGCTCCCATTGCCACGTGGATCGCTGTAGATGCTTCCTCTGCACGTGCATAGGTGCAAGGGCAGTGTGCATTCCTTCTAGTGCGTGTACCTGCAGCCATTAGTTGCAGCTAGATGGCTGGTGCAAGACCGCCCCCTACATTCCAGCCCTCTCCTGCACCTGCCACTGGTGTGTACTACGGTACTGCTGCGCTGACAGGGTTGTGTTGCTAGCTAGGCGCATGCGATGGCACGTGCAGACAAACCCATTCAATCACTGGCGTGTGCCTGGGAGCGTGCTGGCGATGTGACCATGTAAATATGTAAACCTTGCGGCCTTCGGTGCAAGGCCGAATGCGCCAACTCGTGATGCAAGTTGGGCTGCTGTGCTGAGGAACGCCCACAGCAGGCCTTGCTACTTGCACGTCCTGACGTACATTCACTGCTTGCTGAAGCCCCAGCCCTGTCCCATGCACGGGCGTGTGCGCACCTCGGATGCGCGCGGTTCCCCTGCCTGTAGGCATGTGTGGCTGGCAGTGTATGAGCTCAGGTGGGTGGCGACTGGCGAGTGACGGGTGCCAGCCCTGGCGGCTCCCGCCTCCATGCACAGCAGGCACAGGCGTGCAGGATTGGTACCACAGACCCGCAGCCTGGGTCCGTCGCCCCAGCAGCCTGGTGCGTGCCGCTCTCATACACTCCATGCTGCGCGATGCTGAAATCCATGCATGCTGAGGTCAGGCACGGCAGCAGGCGCAGCTTGTATACCAGACGAGTAATTCAGATTGGCACGTTAGGCCAGTGCTTGCACCTCGTCTCAAATTCGCCCGCCTACATGCATGCGTGTGGAAGCCCTCAATCCGCCTGCACTTCCTGCTTTGTGCGCCTGCCTTCAACGCAGCTGCCTTGCCGGTGGTGAGTACGGCTGCACTGGTCCGGGTGGCCCCGCAGGATTGGCTCAGGCCTGTACAAACTCCCCTTCGGTACCGAATGCGTCGATGCACACTTTTCCGCATGCGCGCAGTCGTGTGGGTGCAGCCAGCAGGCAGGGAAGTGAAAATAGTGCTCAGGAGGTGGTG